>CANSGD010000433.1:0-167474 GCA_947645195.1 Patellifolia procumbens | reverse complement strand
ACAAGTCACATCTTTGATCATTCTTGGCCAATAGAAATGCTCACCAAGAATATCAAGAGTCTTTTGGATGCCAAAGTGACCCGCCAAACCACCACTATGCACTTCCCTCACCAACAACTCCCTCACACCACTCTTTGGGACACACAACTTGTTACCCTTGAAGAGGTAACCATCTTGCTGCACAAACTCCTTTGATAGACTCTCTAACTCACTTGCAAAATCAGGATCATGTTGATAGCCCTCTTTGAGTTGCTCAAAACCCAAAATCTTAGCATCCACCACAGAATGCAAGTAGTTCCGACGAGAAAGCGTCGGCCACTACATTACTCTTTCCATCTTTATATTTTTAACTAAAGGTAAATGTTTGGAGAAACTCCACCCATTTAGCATGCCTTTGGTTCAACTTTTGTTGCCCATGGATGAACTTAAGCGCCTCATGGTCCGAATGAAGGACAAATGGCTTAGGTCTTAAGTAATGAGACCAATGATCAAGAGCCCTCACAATGGCATAGAACTCACGATCACAAGTGGAATAGTTAAGCTTAGCCCCATTTAACTTTTCACTAAAGTAGCACGGGCTTCCTCTCTTGTATCAAAACCGCACCAATCCCAATCCCACTCGCATCACACTCCACCTCAAACACTTTGTTAAAGTCGGGAAGTACAAGTATGGGAGCATTACAAAGCATATGCTTGACCTTCTCAAAGGCCTTTTGCGCACTCTCACCCCACTTAAACTCACCTTTCTTTGTTAACTCGGTGATAGGAGCCATGATAGTAGAGAAGTTCTTGATGAACCGCCTATGAAGGAGGCTAGTCCATGGAAGCTTCTTACTTCATGCACATTGGTTGGAGCCAACCATGATTGCATGGCTTTTACTTTTTCCGGGTCTACATGGACCCCCTCTCCTGTTACAATGTATCCTAAGAATACAACACTAGGAGTCATGAATACACATTTCTCAAGCTTGCCATACAACTTCATCTCCCTCAATTTTTCAAACAACCTCCTCAAATGAATTACATGATCTTCATTGTTTTTACTATACACAAGTATGTCATCTAAGTAAACAACAATAAAATCATTAAGGAAAGGACGGAGGACTTTATTCATCAACCGCATGAAGGAGCTTGGGGCATTGCAAAGCCCAAATGGCATAACTAACCACTCATATAACGCTTGCTTTGTTTTGAAAGCCGTTTTCCACTCATCTCCCTCCCTTACTCTCATTTGATGGTATCCACTCCTTAAGTCTATTTTGGAAAAGACTAAGGAACCACTCAATTCATCTAGCATATCTTGCAAACGAGGCATAGGAAAACGATATTTGATGGTTATGTTGTTAATGGAGCGACTATCAACACACATTCTCCAAGTACCATCTTTCTTTGGTACTAAGAGGGCAGGAACCGCGCAAGGACTTAGGCTCTCTCTCACATAGCCTCTTTCAATCAATTCATTCACTTGCCTTTCAAGTTCCTTACTCTCTTCTGGATTACACCTATAGGCAGCCTTGTTGGGCAAAGGTGATCCTGGAATCAAGTCAATGGCATGCTCAATGCCCCTTATTGGAGGGAGGCCCTTGGGCAAGTCATTGGGGAACACATCCTTGAACTCTTCCAACAACTCATTCAAAAGTGGTGAGTTATTGCATGTAGTCTCATTCTCGTCTTTGGTCCTTACAACCAAAGCATACCCCCCACCATTTTCTTCCACTATTTTCTCGAACTCATTACAAGATACAAGATAGTTGCTCTTTTCTTTGTCTTTCTTAGCAACTTTAGGGGGTAGGGAAGCAATTTAACTTTTCCACCATCTTTGGTAGTTACAAGATATACATTAGATTTGCCTTTATGCTCCGAATCATGGTCAAATTGCCATGGCCTTCCAAGTAACAAGTGACAAGCATCCATAGGAAGAATGTCGCACCATCTCTCATCTTCAAACTTGCCATTAGAGTAAGAAACCAAAGCTTGCTTCTTCACCCTAATACCATTGCCATCATTCAACCAATTGAGCTTATAAGGCTCATCATGATCTCTAGTGGTAAGTTTCAACTTACTCACAGCTTCGGATGAAACAACATCCGTTTGAGCTCCACCATCGACTATCACATTGCAAGTCTTCTCTCCAATCTTACATCTAGTATGAAACAAGTTGTTTCTTTGCTTCTCATCAACTTGAGGCTCACTAAACAATACTTTCCTCACAACCATCATATTGTACTCACCCTCGGGTTCTATCTCTTCTTCAAAGTCATCTTCTACATAGCCATTTTCTTCTTGCACTACAAAGTTATACATTTGTTCTTCTTCATCCATTATGGCACATTGAGTGGCGGTCAAAACAGTTTTACTAGGACATTCACTAGCAATATGACCCTTCCCATGGCATTTAAAACATTTTCTCCTAGTTGCAAGCTCACTAGGTGAAATCACTTGTTTTTCTTTCCCCTTATCAAATTTAGAATCGAATGAACTAGATTAAAAGGCTCTACTTTGAAAAGTACTCCCTTTAGAGTTGAAAGGAGTAAATTTTGAAGTACCCTTGAAAGAAGAAGTTTTGGGCTTCTCTTTCTCCCCCTTTTCCTCCCCTAGCTTGTGCCTCATATTTCAAAGCAAGTTTACAAACATCACTAGAAGTGGCATAGTGAGTCACTTCTACTCTCTTACTTATCTCTTTGGACAAACCTTTAACAAATCGAGCAATTTTAAAGGTTTCCTTTTCTTGCAAATCACAAATCAAGCACAATTTTTCAAACTCTTTCATGTACTCTTTCACACTCATGTTATTTTCTTGAGAAGGTGGGTAAGTTTTAGGTACTGTTCTTGCTCATACTCCTTACTAACCCATTTATCCCTCATCTTTTTATTCCACTTAACCCATGAGTCTATCTTCTCTTTCCTTCTCTCCTTCTATTCGACTTAAGGTTTTCATACCACAAGGCAGCAAGTTTAGTGAGTTTTAAGACAGCAATTTTAAACCTTTTCCCATCATTATACCCCTTATAATAAAAAACGGTCGCAATTTGCCTCATCCAATCAAGAAAAGCCTCACTATCATGTCCCCCATCAAATTCAGGCATCTCAATTTTCAAACCCCTATCATCATCAAAGTTTCTAGGTGTATTAACCTCACCATCCTCATTTTCAAGAAAATTCAGTTTTCTACTTGCTTGCATCAACATTTCGGACATGGCATCTAACCTAGTCTTTTGTTGAGCCTTATCTTCATCATTTGCTTCTGATTTTCTCTCTAAGTTTTCCAACTTCTCAGTAATTACTTGTAACATCCTAGCAAGATAACCTTCAACCATGATTTCACTATTTTTGCTATACTATTACAAATACAAGATGCAAACTGCCGTAAACTTGAACAACAAAACGAAACTATAAATGGCCTTGAGACTCTCAAAGACTTACAGATTAATAAAACTCAGGAAATTTCAAGTAGAATCAAAAAAAGAAACTCTTGAAAAGCTTTCCGTATGAAGGTGGAATTGTCGTTTGAAGTTCTGTGTGCCAGATTTGCTCCGTTTTTGGTGCAGTTGCAAAAAACGTGCCCAGTTTAATATCAAAAAAATTCACAAAAATCTGAAAAATTCTGTGAGTATTCTAGACAAAAAGTTATGCAGAATGAAAAAGAATTAACCAATTTGGACTCCTGAAGGTTGAGAAATTGTCCTTCAAAGTCGGATGAAAAATGGGTTGAATTCTGGCAGTTTCATTTCTTCTTCTCCAAAACTCGATTTTTCCGACGAATTTCCTCACCAAAGTATTGGATGATGATTCTAAACTTACGAACAACAGAACACTCACTTTAACAAGAAATCACTCGAAATAAGATATAGTACCAAAACACAAGAACACACTCAATGTTTTGGGGTTCTAGGTCAGAGATAAGACTCACTCAATCTCTCCTAGGCTTCTCACTCAAGACTCACTCAAAGTAATAAGGGTTAGCAATACTTGAGACAAACTCAAAGTAAAAACTATAACACAAAGGTTTTTTTTATCAAAACTCAAATCTGCTTTCTATTATCATTTTCTCTCCTTATATAGAGATAAGGAGCAACAAAGGAGGAGCTGAAACACCCTAAAAACGTCCTAAGAGGAATGGCTTTGAGGAGTTACAAAACTCCTTGATTCATGCCCTAATTAAGCCTTATTTAAGGGGCTGCTACAGAGAAGGCAATCAGCAATTATGAGCTGTAAATAACCCCTAATTACATGCCTAATCAGCCACTAAACACACGCCTACTTGCCTTAGTGTCTTAAGTAATCACCAGGCTTTATTTTAAGCTTGAAAAAACAAAAAAAAGAAATAGATTAAATAGGAATCCAAACAGAACTTGGACTTCCTTTACAATCATGCTTGAAACCTAAACAGAACTTGGGCTCTTCAAAATGTGATGCACGCCTCAATCCACCATCCAAGTTAAACAAGTAACAAACTCGGGCTTAAGAACAAATGGAGAAAAGCCAAGAGCTTCTAAAACAAGTGCAACTGGTTCATGAACCAAAGAGCCTTTAAGTGGGCTTAACTTTGGATCATTCTCCCTTTCTTTTGAAGAGTTTGCCCTTAAACTTGAATCATCTAAGTATGGTGACAAATCCCCCACATTGAACGTAGCACTAACACCCATCAACTCATCAGGAAGCTCAATTTTGTAAGCAAATATTTTTTACTCCTTGAATATGTATTAGATATATTTCAATCATATGAAGCCCTTGGATCAAACTTATTTCATATCAAAGGGTAAAACCGTCATACTCTCTTACGCGATTTGTGGTGTATGAACACCTTTCAAATCATCTTGTTGTGATTAATTACCAAATATTCCTGAGTCCTTGAATAGGTATTAGACATATTAAAATCATATGAAGCCCTTGGATCAAAATCAATTCAAATCAAAGGGTAAAACCGTCATAGTCTCTTAAGCGATTTTTTGTGTATGAACACCTTTCGAATCATTTTGATGTGAATAAATACCAAATATTTTAGAGCCCTTGAATAGGTATTAGATATATCTAAGCATTAGAAGCGCTTGGATCAAACTCAATTCAAATTAATGGGTAAAACCGTCGTAGTCTCTTAGGCGATTTGTGGTGTATGAACACCTTTCAAATCATTTTGTTGTGAATAATGACCAAATATTTTTGAGTCCTTGAATAGGTATTAGATATATTTAAAGCATATGAATCCCTTTGATCAAACTCAATTCAAAGCAAAGGGTAAAACTGTCATAGACTCTAAGGCCATTTGTGGTGTATGAATACCTTTCAAATCATTATGTTGTGAATAATAACCAAAAACTTTTTGACTCCTTGGTTAGGCATTAGATATATTTAAAGCATATGAAACCCTTAGATCAAACTCAATCTCAATTCAAATTAAAGGGTTAAACCGTCATAGTCTCATAGGGGATTTGTTGTGTATGAACACCTTTCAAATTCTTTTGTTGTGAATAATTACCAAATATTTTAGAGTCCTTGAATAGGTATTAGATTTTCTTAAAGCATATGAATCCTCTGGATCAAACTTAATTCAAATCAAAGGGTTAAAACGTCATAGTCTCTTATGCTATTTGTGGTGAATGAACACCTATCAAATCTTTTTTTGTGCTTCATTACCAAATTTTTTTTATTCCTTGAATATGTATTAGATATATTTCAATCATATGAAGCCCTTGGATGAAACTTATTTCATATCAAAGGGTAAAACCGTCATAGTCTCTTAGGCGAGTTGTGGTGTATGACAACTTTTCAAATCATTTTGTTGTGATTAATTACCAAATATTTCTAAGTCCTTGAATAGGTATTAGACATATTAAAATCTTATGAAGCCCTTGGATAAAAATCAATTCAAATCAAAGGGTAAAACCGTCATAGTCTCTTAGACGATTTTTGGTGTATGAACACCTTTCGTATCATTTTGATGTGAATAATTACCAAATATTTTGGAGTCCTTGAATAGGTATTCGATATAACTAAGCATTAGAAGTGCTTGGATCAAATACAATTCAAATTAAAGGGTAAAACCGTCATAGTCTCTTAGGCGATTTGTGGTGTATGAACACCTTTCAAATCATTTTGTTGTGATTAATTACCAAATATTTTTGAGTCCTTGAATAGGTATTAGACATATTAAAATCATATGAATCCCTTGGATCAAAATCAATTCAAATCAAAGGGTAATACCGTCGTAGTCTCTTAGGCAATTTTTGGTGTATCAACACCTTTCGAATCATTTTGATGTGAATAAATACCAAATATTTTGGAGTCCTTGAATAGGTATTAGATATATCTAAGCATTAGAAGCGCTTGGATCAAACTCAATTCAAATTAAAGGGTAAAACCGTCATAGTCTCTTAGGCGATTTGTGGTGTATGAACGCCTTTAAAATCATTTTGTTGTGAATAATTACCAAATATTTTTGAATCCTTGAATAGGTATTAGATATATTTAAAGCACATGAAGCCCTAGATCAAACTCAATTCAAATCAAAGGGTAAAACCGTCATAGTCTCTTAGAAAATTTGTGGTGAATGAACACCTTTCAAATCATTTTGTTAAGAAAAATTACCAAATCTGTTTGAGTCCTTGAATAGGTATTAGATCTTTTTAAGGCATATGAAGTCCTTGGATCAAATTCAATTCAAATCAAAGGGTAAAACCGTCATAGTCTCTTAGGGGATTTGTGGTTTATGAACACCTTTCAAATCATTTTTTTGTGCTTAATTACCAAATATTTTTAACTCCTTTAATTGGTATTCGGTATATTTCAATTATATGAAAACTTGTTTCAAACTTATTTCAAATCAAAGGGTAAAACTGTCATAGTCTCTTAGGCAATTTGTGGTGTATGAACACCT
Source organism: Patellifolia procumbens (assembly GCA_947645195.1). NCBI lineage: Eukaryota > Viridiplantae > Streptophyta > Magnoliopsida > Caryophyllales > Amaranthaceae > Patellifolia > Patellifolia procumbens. The sequence goes on along the minus strand of CANSGD010000433.1, from coordinate 160,600 downwards.
TTTAAATCATTTTGTTGTGATTAATTACCAAATATATTTGAGTCCTTGAATAGGTATTAGATATATTTAAAGTTTATCAAGCCCTTGGATCAAACTTATTTCATATCAAAGGGTAAAACCGCCATAGTCACTTAGGCGATTTGTGGTGTATGAACACCTTTTAAATCATTTTTTCGTGAATAATTACCAAATATTTTTAAGTCCTTGAATAGGTATTAGATATATTTACAGCATATGAAGCTCTTGGGTCAAACTTATTACATATCAAAGGGTAAAACAATCATAGTCTCTTAGGCAATTTGTGGTGTATGAACACCTTTCAATCATTTTGATGTGAATAATTACCAAATATTTTGGAGTCCTTGAATAGGTATTAGATATAACTAAGCATTAGAAGCGCTTGGATCAAATACAATTCAAATTAAAGGGTAAAACCGTCATAGTCTCTTAGGCGATTTGTGGTGTATGAACACCTTTCAAATCATTTTGTTGTGATTAATTACCAAATATTTTTGAGTCCTTGAATAGGTATTAGACATATTAAAATCATATGAATCCCTTGGATCAAAATCAATTCAAATCAAAGCGTAAAACCGTCGTAGTCTCTTAGGCAATTTTTGGTGTATGAACACCTTTCGAATCATTTTGATGTGAATAAATACCAAATATTTTGGAGTCCTTGAATATGTATTAGATATATCTAAGCATTAGAAGCGCTTGGATCAAACTCAATTCAAATTAAAAGGTAAAACCGTCATAGTCTTTTAGGCGATTTGTGGTGTATGAACACCTTTCAAATCATTTTGTTGTGAATAATTACCAAATATTTTTGAGTCCTTGAATAGGTATTAGATATATTTAAAATGATATGAAGCCCTTGGATCAAACTCAATTCAAATCAAAGGGTAAAACCGTCATAGTCTATTAGAAAATTTGTGGTGAATGAACACCTTTCAAATCATTTTGTTAAGAAAAATTACCAAATATGTTTGAGTCCTTGAATGGGTATTAGATATTTTTAAGCCATATGAAGTCCTTGGATCAAACTCAATTCAAATCAAAGGGTAAAACCGTCATAGTCTCTTAGGGGATTTGTGGTTTATGAACACCTTTCAAATCATTTTTTGTGCTTAATTACCAAATATTTTTGACTCATTTAATTGGTATTCGGTATATTTCAGTTATATGAAAACTTGTTTCAAACTTATTTCAAATCAAAGGGTAAAACTGTCATAGTCTCTTAGGCAATTTGTGGTGTATGAACACCTTTTAAATCATTTTTTCGTGAATAATTACCAAATATTTTTAAGTCTTTGAATAGGTATTAGATATATTTAAAGAATATGAAGCCCTTGGGTCAAACTTATTACATATCAAAGGGTAAAACAGTCATAGTCTCTTGGGCAATTTGTGGTGTATGAACACCTTTCAATCATTTTGTTGTGAATAATTACCAAATATTTTAGAGTCATTGGATAGGTATTAGATTTTCTTAAAGCATATGAAGCCCTTGGATCAAACTTAATTCAAATCAAAGGGTAAAAACGTCATAGCCTCTTATGCGATTTGTGGTGAATGAACACCTTTCGAATCATTTTTTGTGCTTCATTACCAAATATTTTTTACTCCTTGAATATGTATTAGATATATTTCAATCATATGAAGCCCTTGGATGAAACTTATTTCATATCAAAGGGTAAAACCGTCATAGTCCCCTAGGCGAGTTGTGGTGTATGAAAACTTTTCAAATCATTTTGTTGTGATTAATTACCAAATATTTCTGAGTCCTTGAAGAGTTATTAGACATATTAAAATCTTATGAAGCCCTTGGATCAAAATCAATTCAAATCAAAGGGTAAAACCGTCATAGTCTCTTAGGCGATTTTTGGTGTATGAACACCTTTCAAATTTTATTTTGTGCTTAATTACCAAATATTTTTGACTGATTGAATTGGTATTACGTATATTTCAATCATATGAAGCCCTTGGAAAAAAATAATTTAAATCAAAGGGTAAAATCGTGATAGTCTCTTAGGCGATTTGTGGTGTATGAACACCTTTCGAATCATTTTGATGTGAATAATTACCAAATATTTTGGAGTCCTTGAATAGGTATTCGATATAACTAAGCATTAGAAGCGCTTGGATCAAATACAATTCAAATTAAAGGGTAAAACCGTCATAGTCTCTTAGGCGATTTGTGGTGTATGAACACCTTTCAAATCATTTTGTTGTGATTAATTACCAAATATTTTTGAGTCCTTGAATAGGTATTAGACATATTAAAATCATATGAATCCCTTGGATCAAAATCAATTCAAATCAAAGGGTAATACCGTCGTAGTCTCTTAGGCAATTTTTGGTGTATCAACACCTTTCGAATCATTTTGATGTGAATAAATACCAAATATTTTGGAGTCCTTGAATAGGTATTAGATATATCTAAGCATTAGAAGCGCTTGGATCAAACTCAATTCAAATTAAAGGGTAAAACCGTCATAGTCTCTTAGGCGATTTGTGGTGTATGAACGCCTTTAAAATCATTTTGTTGTGAATAATTACCAAATATTTTTGAATCCTTGAATAGGTATTAGATATATTTAAAGCACATGAAGCCCTAGATCAAACTCAATTCAAATCAAAGGGTAAAACCGTCATAGTCTCTTAGAAAATTTGTGGTGAATGAACACCTTTCAAATCATTTTGTTAAGAAAAATTACCAAATCTGTTTGAGTCCTTGAATAGGTATTAGATCTTTTTAAGGCATATGAAGTCCTTGGATCAAATTCAATTCAAATCAAAGGGTAAAACCGTCATAGTCTCTTAGGGGATTTGTGGTTTATGAACACCTTTCAAATCATTTTTTTGTGCTTAATTACCAAATATTTTTAACTCCTTTAATTGGTATTCGGTATATTTCAATTATATGAAAACTTGTTTCAAACTTATTTCAAATCAAAGGGTAAAACTGTCATAGTCTCTTAGGCAATTTGTGGTGTATGAACACCTTTTAAATCATTTTGTTGTGATTAATTACCAAATATATTTGAGTCCTTGAATAGGTATTAGATATATTTAAAGTTTATCAAGCCCTTGGATCAAACTTATTTCATATCAAAGGGTAAAACCGCCATAGTCACTTAGGCGATTTGTGGTGTATGAACACCTTTTAAATCATTTTTTCGTGAATAATTACCAAATATTTTTAAGTCCTTGAATAGGTATTAGATATATTTACAGCATATGAAGCTCTTGGGTCAAACTTATTACATATCAAAGGGTAAAACAATCATAGTCTCTTAGGCAATTTGTGGTGTATGAACACCTTTCAATCATTTTGATGTGAATAATTACCAAATATTTTGGAGTCCTTGAATAGGTATTAGATATAACTAAGCATTAGAAGCGCTTGGATCAAATACAATTCAAATTAAAGGGTAAAACCGTCATAGTCTCTTAGGCGATTTGTGGTGTATGAACACCTTTCAAATCATTTTGTTGTGATTAATTACCAAATATTTTTGAGTCCTTGAATAGGTATTAGACATATTAAAATCATATGAATCCCTTGGATCAAAATCAATTCAAATCAAAGCGTAAAACCGTCGTAGTCTCTTAGGCAATTTTTGGTGTATGAACACCTTTCGAATCATTTTGATGTGAATAAATACCAAATATTTTGGAGTCCTTGAATATGTATTAGATATATCTAAGCATTAGAAGCGCTTGGATCAAACTCAATTCAAATTAAAAGGTAAAACCGTCATAGTCTTTTAGGCGATTTGTGGTGTATGAACACCTTTCAAATCATTTTGTTGTGAATAATTACCAAATATTTTTGAGTCCTTGAATAGGTATTAGATATATTTAAAATGATATGAAGCCCTTGGATCAAACTCAATTCAAATCAAAGGGTAAAACCGTCATAGTCTATTAGAAAATTTGTGGTGAATGAACACCTTTCAAATCATTTTGTTAAGAAAAATTACCAAATATGTTTGAGTCCTTGAATGGGTATTAGATATTTTTAAGCCATATGAAGTCCTTGGATCAAACTCAATTCAAATCAAAGGGTAAAACCGTCATAGTCTCTTAGGGGATTTGTGGTTTATGAACACCTTTCAAATCATTTTTTGTGCTTAATTACCAAATATTTTTGACTCATTTAATTGGTATTCGGTATATTTCAGTTATATGAAAACTTGTTTCAAACTTATTTCAAATCAAAGGGTAAAACTGTCATAGTCTCTTAGGCAATTTGTGGTGTATGAACACCTTTTAAATCATTTTTTCGTGAATAATTACCAAATATTTTTAAGTCTTTGAATAGGTATTAGATATATTTAAAGAATATGAAGCCCTTGGGTCAAACTTATTACATATCAAAGGGTAAAACAGTCATAGTCTCTTGGGCAATTTGTGGTGTATGAACACCTTTCAATCATTTTGTTGTGAATAATTACCAAATATTTTAGAGTCATTGGATAGGTATTAGATTTTCTTAAAGCATATGAAGCCCTTGGATCAAACTTAATTCAAATCAAAGGGTAAAAACGTCATAGCCTCTTATGCGATTTGTGGTGAATGAACACCTTTCGAATCATTTTTTGTGCTTCATTACCAAATATTTTTTACTCCTTGAATATGTATTAGATATATTTCAATCATATGAAGCCCTTGGATGAAACTTATTTCATATCAAAGGGTAAAACCGTCATAGTCCCCTAGGCGAGTTGTGGTGTATGAAAACTTTTCAAATCATTTTGTTGTGATTAATTACCAAATATTTCTGAGTCCTTGAAGAGTTATTAGACATATTAAAATCTTATGAAGCCCTTGGATCAAAATCAATTCAAATCAAAGGGTAAAACCGTCATAGTCTCTTAGGCGATTTTTGGTGTATGAACACCTTTCAAATTTTATTTTGTGCTTAATTACCAAATATTTTTGACTGATTGAATTGGTATTACGTATATTTCAATCATATGAAGCCCTTGGAAAAAAATAATTTAAATCAAAGGGTAAAATCGTGATAGTCTCTTAGGCGATTTGTGGTGTATGAACACCTTTCGAATCATTTTGATGTGAATAATTACCAAATATTTTGGAGTCCTTGAATAGGTATTAGATATATCTAAGCATTAGAAGCGCTTGTATCAAACTCAATTTAAATTAAAGGGTAAAACCGTCATAGTCTCTTACGGGATTTGTGGTGTATGAACACCTTTCAAATCATCTTGTTGTGAATAATTACCAAATATTTTCGAGTCCTTGAATAGGTATTAGATATATTTAATGCATATGAATCCCTTTGATCAAACTCAATTCAAATCAAAGTGTAAAACCGTCATAGACTCTTAGGCCATTTGTGGTGTATGAATACCTTTCAAATCATTATGTTGTGAATAATTACCAAAAACTTTTTGACTCCTTGGTTAGGTATTAGATATATTTAAAACGTATGAAGCCCTTAGATCAAACTCAATTCAAATTAAAGGGTAAAACCGTCATAGTCTCTTAGGGGATTTGTTGTGTATGAACACCTTTCAAATTCTTTTGTTGTGAATAATTACCAAATATTTTTGAGTCTTTGAATAGGTATTATATATATTTAAAGCATATTAAGCCATTGTATCAAACTCAATTCAAATCAAAGGGTAAAACCGTCATAGTCTCTTAGGCGATTTGTGGTGAATGAACACCTTTCCAATAATTTTGTTAAGAATAATTACCAAATATTTTTGAGTCCTTGAATAGGTATTAGATCTTTTTAAAGCATATGAAGTCCTTTGATGTGAATCTAAAATCACCCTCCAAAGTATTGGATGATGATTCTAAACTTACGAACAATAGAACACTCACTTTAACAAGAAATCACTCGAAACAAGATATAATACCAAAACACAAGAACACACTCAATGTTTTGGGGTTCTAGGTCAGAGATAAGGCTCACTCAATCTCTCCTAGGCTTATCACTCAAGACTCACTCAAAGTAATAAGGGTTAGCAATACTTGAGACAAACTCAAAGTAAAAACTATAACACAAAGGTTTTTTTAACAAAACTCAAATCTGCTTTCTATTATCATTTCTCTCCTTATATAGAGATAAGGAGCAGCAAAGGAGGAGCTGAAACACCCTAAAAACGTCCTAAGAGGAATGGCTTTGAGGAGTTACAAAACTCCTTGATTCATGCCCTAATTAAGCCTCATTTAAGGGGCTGCTACAAAGAAGGCAATCAGCAATTATGAGCTGTAAATAACCCCTAATTACATGCCTAATCAGCCACTAAACACACGCCTACTTGCCTTAGTGTCTTAAGTAATCACTATGCTTTATTTTAAGCTTGAAAAAAAACAAAAAAAAGAAATAGATTAAATAGGAATCTAAACAGAACTTGGACTTCCTTTACAATCATGCTTGAAACCCAAACAGAACTTTGGCTCTTCAAAATGTGATGCACGCCTCAATCCACCATCCAAGTTAAACAAGTAACAAACTCGGGCTTAAGAACAAATGGAGAAAAGCCAAGAGCTTCTAAAACAAGTGCAACTGGTTCATGAACCAAAGAGCCTTTAAGTGGGCTTGACTTTGGATCATTCTCCCTTTCTTTTGAAGAGTTTGCCCTCAAACTTGAATCATCTAAGTATGGTGACAAATCCCCCACATTGAACGTAGCACTAACACCCATCAACTCATCAAGAAGCTCAATTTTGTAAGCAATATCATTCACCCTTTCAGTCACTCTAAATGGACCATCAGAACGAGGCATGAGTTTGTTTTTGCGAAGTTTGGGAAATCTCTCTTTCCTCAAATGAAGCCAAACCAAATCTCCGGGGTGAAAGATGGGTTGCTTTCGTCGTTTGTTTGCTCTCTCTTGGTATTTCTTATTCATCTCCTCAATTCTTTTCTTCACTTGCTCACAGGTTTTTTGAAAGGCTTCCACCCTCTTTTTAGCATCTTTCTCCACAATATCCCCCTTTAACCATAGGAATAAGATCAATAGGCACAAAGGGATTCACTCCATAAACTACTTCAAATGGGGCGCGAGAAGTAGTTAAGGAATGAGCTCGATTGTAAGCAAACTCCGCATGGGCTAGTTTCATGTCCCAATCTTTTTGCGTTTTGCTTACAAGTCCTCTCAACAACGTACCCAAAGTTCTATTTGTCACCTCCGTTTTCCCATTAGTTTGGGGATGATGAGAGGTGCTAAATAGCAACTTGGTACCAACAAGCTTACATAGGGTCCTCCAAAAGTGACTAAGAAACTTGGAGTCCCTATCCGAAACTATACTTCGAGGAATGCCATGAAGTTTGACAACTTCCTTGAAGTACATTTCCGCCACTTTTACAGCATCATCAGTTTTATTACAAGCTATGAAGTGAGCCATTTTAGAGAATCTATCTACAACAACCAGGATGCTATCCCTTCCCCTTTGAGTTCTTGGTAATCCTACGATGAATTCCATGCTAACACTCTCCCATGGGGCATCTGGAACTGGAAGAGGAGTGTAGAGACCTTTGGTGAAGTGACCCTTTGCTTTTTGACAAGTAGCACATCTCTCCACAACCAAAGTCACATCTTTGATCATTCTTGGCCAATAGAAATGCTCACCAAGAATATCAAGAGTCTTTTGGATGCCAAAGTGACCCGCCAAACCACCACTATGCACTTCCCTCACCAACAACTCCCTCACACCACTCTTTGGGACACACAACTTGTTACCCTTGAAGAGGTAACCATCTTGCTGCACAAACTCCTTTGATAGACTCTCTAACTCACTTGCAAAATCAGGATCATGTTGATAGCCCTCTTTGAGTTGCTCAAAACCCAAAATCTTAGCATCCACCACAGAATGCAAGTAGTTCCGACGAGACAAAGCGTCGGCCACTACATTACTCTTTCCATCTTTATATTTTTAACTAAAGGTAAATGTTTGGAGAAACTCCACCCATTTAGCATGCCTTTGGTTCAACTTTTGTTGCCCATGGATGAACTTAAGCGCCTCATGGTCCGAATGAAGGACAAATGGCTTAGGTCTTAAGTAATGAGACCAATGATCAAGAGCCCTCACAATGGCATAGAACTCACGATCATAAGTGGAATAGTTAAGCTTAGCCCCATTTAACTTTTCACTAAAGTAGCACACGGGCTTCCTCTCTTGTATCAAAACCGCACCAATCCCAATCCCACTCGCATCACACTCCACCTCAAACACTTTGTTAAAGTCGGGAAGTACAAGTATGGGAGCATTACAAAGCATATGCTTGACCTTCTCAAAGGCCTTTTGCGCACTCTCACCCCACTTAAACTTACCTTTCTTTGTTAACTCGGTGATAGGAGCCATGATAGTAGAGAAGTTCTTGATGAACCGCCTATAGAAGGAGGCTAGTCCATGGAAGCTTCTTACTTCATGCACATTGGTTGGAGCCAACCATGATTGCATGGCTTTTACTTTTTCCGGGTCTACATGCACCCCTCTCCTGTTACAATGTATCCTAAGAATACAACACTAGGAGTCATGAATACACATTTCTCAAGCTTGCCATACAACTTCATCTCCCTCAATTTTTCAAACAACCTCCTCAAATGAATTACATGATCTTCATTGTTTTTACTATACACAAGTATGTCATCTAAGTAAACAACAATAAAATCATTAAGGAAAGGACGGAGGACTTTATTCATCAACCGCATGAAGGAGCTTGGGGCATTGCAAAGCCCAAATGGCATAACTAACCACTCATATAACGCTTGCTTTGTTTTGAAAGCCGTTTTCCACTCATCTCCCTCCTTTACTCTCATTTGATGGTGTCCACTCCTTAAGTCTATTTTGGAAAAGACTAAGGAACCACTCAATTCATCTAGCATATCTTGCAAACGAGGCATAGGAAAACGATATTTGATGGTTATGTTGTTAATGGAGCGACTATCAACACACATTCTCCAAGTACCATCTTTCTTTGGTACTAAGAAGGCAGGAACCGCGCAAGGACTTAGGCTCTCTCTCACATAGCCTCTTTCAATCAATTCATTCACTTGCCTTTCAAGTTCCTTACTCTCTTCCGGATTACACCTATAGGCAGCCTTGTTGGGCAAAGGTGATCCTGGAATCAAGTCAATGGCATGCTCAATGCCCCTTATTGGAGGGAGGCCCTTGGGCAAGTCATTGGGGAACACATCCTTGAACTCTTCCAACAACTCATTCAAAAGTGGTGAGTTATTGCATGTAGTCTCATTCTCGTCTTTGGTCCTTACAACCAAAGCATACCCCCCACCATTTTCTTCCACTATTTTCTCGAACTCATTACAAGATACAAGATAGTTGCTCTTTTCTTTGTCTTTCTTAGCAACTTTAGGTGGTAGGGGAAGCAATTTAACTTTTCTACCATCTTTGGTAGTTACAAGATATACATTAGATTTGCCTTTATGCTCCGAATCATGGTCAAATTGCCATGGCCTTCCAAGTAACAAGTGACAAGCATCCATAGGAAGAATGTCGCACCATCTCTCATCTTCAAACTTGCCAATAGAGTAAGAAACCAAAGCTTGCTTCTTCACCCTAATACCATTGCCATCATTCAACCAATTGAGCTTATAAGGCTCATCATGATCTCTAGTGGTAAGTTTCAACTTACTCACAGCTTCGGATGAAACAACATCCGTTTGAGCTCCACCATCGACTATCACATTGCAAGTCTTCTCTCCAATCTTACATCTAGTATGAAACAAGTTGTTTCTTTTCTTCTCATCAACTTGAGGCTCACTAAACAATATTTTCCTCACAACCATCATATTGTACTCACCCTCGGGTTCTATCTCTTCTTCAAAGTCATCTTCTACATAGCCATTTTCTTCTTGCACTACAAAGTTATACATTTGTTCTTCTTCATCCATTATGGCACATTGAGTGGCGGTCAAAACAGTTTTACTAGGACATTCACTAGCAATATGACCCTTCCCATGGCATTTAAAACATTTTCTCCTAGTTGCAAGCTCACTAGGTGAAATCACTTGTTTTTCTTTCCCCTTATCAAATTTAGAATCGAATGAACTAGATTAAAAGGCTCTACTTTGAAAAGTACTCCCTTTAGAGTTGAAAGGAGTAAATTTTGAAGTACCCTTGAAAGAAGAAGTTTTGGGCTTCTCTTTCTCCTTTTCCTCCCTAGCTTGTGCCTCATATTTCAAAGCAAGTTTACAAACATCACTAGAAGTGGCATAGTGAGTCACTTCTACTCTCTTACTTATCTCTTTGGACAAACCTTTAACAAATCGAGCAATTTTAAAGGTTTCCTTTTCTTGCAAATCACAAATCAAGCACAATTTTTCAAACTCTTTCATGTACTCTTTCACACTCATGTTATTTTCTTGAGAAAGGTGGGTAAGTTTTAGGTACTGTTCTTGCTCATACTCCTTACTAACCCATTTATCCCTCATCTTTTTATTCCACTTAACCCATGAGTCTATCTTCTCTTTTCCTTCTCTCCTTCTATTCGACTTAAGGTTTTCATACCACAAGGCAGCAAGTTTAGTGAGTTTTAAGACAGCAATTTTAAACCTTTTCCCATCATTATACCCCTTATAATAAAAAACGGTCGCAATTTGCCTCATCCAATCAAGAAAAGCCTCACTATCATGTCCCCCATCAAATTCAGGCATCTCAATTTTCAAACCCCTATCATCATCAAAGTTTCTAGGTGTATTAACCTCACCATCCTCATTTTCAAGAAAATTCAGTTTTCTACTTGCTTGCATCAACATTTCGGACATGGCATCTAACCTAGTCTTTTGTTGAGCCTTATCTTCATCATTTGCTTCTGATTTTCTCTCTAAGTTTTCCAACTTCTCAGTAATTACTTGTAACATCCTAGCAAGATAACCTTCAACCATGATTTCACTATTTTTGCTATACTATTACAAATACAAGATGCAAACTGCCGTAAACTTGAACAACAAAACGAAACTATAAATGGCCTTGAGACTCTCAAAGACTTACAGATTAATAAAACTCAGGAAATTTCAAGTAGAATCAAAAAAAGAAACTCTTGAAAAGCTTTCCGTATGAAGGTGGAATTGTCGTTTGAAGTTCTGTGTGCCAGATTTGCTCCGTTTTTGGTGCAGTTGCAAAAAACGTGCCCAGTTTAATATCAAAAAAATTCACAAAAATCTGAAAAATTCTGTGAGTATTCTAGACAAAAAGTTATGCAGAATGAAAAAAAGAATTAACCAATTTGGACTCCTGAAGGTTGAGAAATTGTCCTTCAAAGTCGGATGAAAAATGGGTTGAATTCTGGCAGTTTCATTTCTTCTTCTCCAAAACTCGATTTTTCCGACGAATTTCCTCACCAAAGTATTGGATGATGATTCTAAACTTACGAACAACAGAACACTCACTTTAACAAGAAATCACTCGGAATAAGATATAGTACCAAAACACAAGAACACACTCAATGTTTTGGGGTTCTAGGTCAGAGATAAGACTCACTCAATCTCTCCTAGGCTTCTCACTCAAGACTCACTCAAAGTAATAAGGGTTAGCAATACTTGAGACAAACTCAAAGTAAAAACTATAACACAAAGGTTTTTTTTATCAAAACTCAAATCTGCTTTCTATTATCATTTTCTCTCCTTATATAGAGATAAGGAGCAACAAAGGAGGAGCTGAAACACCCTAAAAACGTCCTAAGAGGAATGGCTTTGAGGAGTTACAAAACTCCTTGATTCATGCCCTAATTAAGCCTTATTTAAGGGGTTGCTACAGAGAAGGCAATCAGCAATTATGAGCTGTAAATAACCCCTAATTACATGCCTAATCAGCCACTAAACACACGCCTACTTGCCTTAGTGTCTTAAGTAATCACTAGGCTTTATTTTAAGCTTGAAAAAAAACAAAAAAAAGAAATAGATTAAATAGGAATCCAAACAGAACTTGGACTTCCTTTACAATCATGCTTGAAACCTAAACAGAACTTGGGCTCTTCAAAATGTGATGCACGCCTCAATCCACCATCCAAGTTAAACAAGTAACAAACTCGGGCTTAAGAACAAATGGAGAAAAGCCAAGAGCTTCTAAAACAAGTGCAACTGGTTCATGAACCAAAGAGCCTTTAAGTGGGCTTAACTTTGGATCATTCTCCCTTTCTTTTGAAGAGTTTGCCCTCAAACTTGAATCATCTAAGTATGGTGACAAATCCCCCACATTGAACGTAGCACTAACACCCATCAACTCATCAGGAAGCTCAATTTTGTAAGCAAATATTTTTTACTCCTTGAATATGTATTAGATATATTTCAATCATATGAAGCCCTTGGATCAAACTTATTTCATATCAAAGGGTAAAACCGTCATACTCTCTTACGCGATTTGTGGTGTATGAACACCTTTCAAATCATCTTGTTGTGATTAATTACCAAATATTTCTGAGTCCTTGAATAGGTATTAGACATATTAAAATCATATGAAGCCCTTGGATCAAAATCAATTCAAATCAAAGGGTAAAACCGTCATAGTCTCTTAAGCGATTTTTTGTGTATGAACACCTTTCGAATCATTTTGATGTGAATAAATACGAAATATTTTAGAGTCCTTGAATAGGTATTAGATATATCTAAGCATTAGAAGCACTTGGATCAAACTCAATTCAAATTAATGGGTAAAACCGTCGTAGTCTCTTAGGCGATTTGTGGTGTATGAACACCTTTCAAATCATTTTGTTGTGAATAATGACCAAATATTTTTGAGTCCTTGAATAGGTATTAGATATATTTAAAGCATATGAATCCCTTTGATCAAACTCAATTCAAAGCAAAGGGTAAAACTGTCATAGACTCTAAGGCCATTTGTGGTGTATGAATACCTTTCAAATCATTATGTTGTGAATAATAACCAAAAACTTTTTGACTCCTTGGTTAGGCATTAGATATATTTAAAGCATATGAAACCCTTAGATCAAACTCAATTCAAATTAAAGGGTTAAACCGTCATAGTCTCATAGGGGATTTGTTGTGTATGAACACCTTTCAAATTCTTTTGTTGTCAATAATTACCAAATATTTTTGAGTCTTTGAATAGTTATTATATATATTTAAAGCATATTAAGCCATTGGATCAAACTCAATTCAAATCAAAGGGTAAAACCGTCATAGTCTCTTAGGCGATTTGTGGTGAATGAACACCTTTCAAATCATTTTTTGTGCTTAATTACCAAATATTTTTGACTCCTTTAATTGGTATTCGGTATATTTCAATCATATGAAAACTTGTTTCAAACTTATTTCAAATCAAAGGGTAAAACTGTCATAGTCTCTTAGGCAATTTGTGGTGTATGATCACCTTTTCAATTATTTTGTCGTGAATAATTACCAAATATTTTTGAGTCCTTGAATAGGTATTAGATATATTTAAAGCATATGAAGCCCTTGGATCAAACTTATTCAAATCAAAGGGTAAAACCGTCATAGTCCCTTAGGTGATTTGTGGTGAATGAACACCTTTCAAATCATTTTTTGTGCTTAATTACCAAATATTTTTTACTCCTTGAATATGTATTAGATATATTTCAATCATATGAAGCCCTTGGATCAAACTTATTTCATATCACAGGGTAAAACCGTCATACTTTCTTACACGTTTTGTGATGTATGAACACCTTTCAAATCATCTTTTTGTGAATAATTACCAAATATTTCTGAGTCCTTGAATAGGCATTAGACATATTAAAATCATATGAAGCCCTTGGATCAAAATCAATTCAAATCAAAGGGTAAAACCCTCATAGTCTCTTAAGCGATTTTTGGTGAATGAACACCTTTCAAATCATTTTGTTGTGAATAATTGCCAAATATTTTTTTTAGTCCTCGAATAGGTATTAGATCTATTTAAAGCATATCAAGCCCTTGGATCAAACTTATTACATATCAAAGGGTAAAACCGTCATAGTCTCTTAGGCGATTTGTGGTGAATGAACACCCTTCAAATAATTTTGGTTCGGAATAATTACCAAATATTTTAGAGTCCTTGAATAGGTATTAGATCTTTTTAAAGCATATGAAGCCCTTGGATAAAATTCAATTCAAATTAAATGGTAAAGCCGTCATAGTCTCTTAGGCAATTTATGGTATTTGAAAACCTTTCAAATCATTTTTTGTGCTTAATTACCAAATATTTTTGACTCCTTGGATAGGAATTAAATATATTTTGATCATATGAAACACTTGGATCGAAATTATTTCATATCAAAGGGTAAAACCGTCATAATCTCTTAGGCGATTTGTGGTGAATGAACACCTTTAAATTCATTTTGTTGGAAATAATTACCAAATATTTTTGAGTCCTTGAATAGGTGTTAGTTATATTTAAATCATATGAAACCCCTGGATCAAACTCAACTCAAATCAAAGGGTAAAACCGTCATAGTCTCTTAGGCGATTTGTGGTGAATGAACACCTTTCAAATCATTTTTTTGTGAATAATTACCAAATATTTTTGACTCCTTGAATAGGTATTATATATATTTAAAGCATATTAAGCCCTTGGATAAAACTCAATTCAAATTAAATGGTAAAACCGTCATAGTCTCTTAGGGGATTTGTGGTGTATGAACACCTTTCAAATTCTTTTGTTGTGAATAATTACCAAATATTTTTGAGTCCTTGAATAGGTATTAGATATATTTAAAACATATGAAGCCCTTGGATCAAACTCAATTCAAATCAATGGGTAAAACCGTCATAGTCTCGTAGGGGATTTGTGGTGTATGAACACCTTTCAAATCATTTTTTGTGCTTAATTACCAAATATTTTTGACTCTTTGAATAGGTATTAGAGATATTTAAATCATATGAAGACCTTGGATCAAACTTATTTCATATCAAACGGTAAAATCGTCAAAGTCTCTTAGGCAATTTGTTGTGTTTAAACACCTTTCAAATCTTTTTTTGTGCTTGATAACCAAATAGTTTTTACTCCTTGAATATGTATTAGATATATTTCAATCATATGAAGCCCTTGGATGAAACTTATTTAACATCAAAGGGTAAAACCGTCATAGTCCCCTGGGCGAGTTGTGGTGTATGAAAACTTTTCAAATCATTTTGTTGTGATTAATTACAAAATATTTCTGAGTCCTTGAAGAGGTATTAGACATATTACAATCTTATGAAGCCCGTGGATCAAAATCAATTCAAATCAAAGGGTAAAACCGTCATAGGCTCTTAGCCAATTTTTGGTGTATGAACACCTTTCAAATTTTATTTTGTGCTTAATTACCAAATATTTTTGACTGCTTGAATTGGTATTACGTATATTTCAATCATATGAAGCCCTTGGAAAAAAATAATTTAAAATCGAATGGTAAAACCGTGATAGTCTCTTAGGCGATTTGTGGTGTATGAACACCTTTCGAATCATTTTGATGTGAATAATTACCAAATATTTTGGAGTCCTTGAATAGGTATTAGATATAACTAAGCATTAGAATCGCTTGGATCAAACTCAATTCAAATTAAAGGTAAAACCGTCATAGTCTCTTACGCGATTTGTGGTGTATGAACACCTTTCAAATCATCTTGTTGTGAATAATTACCAAATATTTTTGAGTCCTTGAATAGGTATTAGATATATTTAAAGCATATGAATCCGTTTGATCAAACTCAATTCAAATCAAAGGGTAAAACCGTCTTAGACTCTTAGGCTATTTGTGGTGTATGAATACCTTTCAAATCATTATGTTGTGAATAATTACCAAAAACTTTTTGACTCCTTGGTTAGGTATTAGATATATTTAAAGCGTATGAAGCCCTTAGATCAAACTCAATTCGAATTAAAGGGTAAAACCGTCATAGTCTCTTAGGGGATTTGTTGTGTATGAACACCTTTCAAATTCTTTTATTGTGAATAATTACCAAATATTTTTGAGTCTTTGAATAGGTATTATATATATTTAAAGCAATATAAGCCATTGGATCAAACTCAATTCAAATCAAAGGGTAAAACCGTCATAGCCTCTTAGGCTATTTGTGGTGAATGAACACCTTTCAAATAATTTTGTTAAGAATAATTACCAAATATTTTTGAGTCCTTGAATAGGTATTAGATCTTTTTAAAGCATATGAAGTCCTTGGATCAAACTCAATTCAAATTAAAGGGTAAAACCGTCATAGTCTCTTAGGCGATTTGTGGTGAATGAAAACCTTTCAAATCATTTTGTTGTGAATAATTGCCAAATATTTTTTAAGTCCTTGAATAGGTATTAGATCTATTTAAATCATAAGAAGCCCTTGGATCAAACTTATTACATATCAAAGGGTAAAACCGTCATAGTCTCTTAAGCGATTTGTGGTGTATGAACACCTTTCTAATCATTTGGTTGTGGATAATTACCAAATATTTTTGAGTCCTTAAATAGGTATCAGATATATTTAAAGCATATGAACCCCTTGGATCGAATTCAATTCAATCAAAGGCTAAAACCGTCATAGTCTCTTAGGCGATTTGTGGTGAATGAACACCCTTCGAATAATTTTGTTCGGAATAATTACAAAATATTTTTGAGTCTTTGAATAGGTATTAGATATTTTAAAGCATATGAAGCCTTTGGATAAAATTCAATTCAAATTAAATGGTAAAGCCGTCATAGTCTCTTAGGCGATTTATGGTATTTGAACACCTTTCAAATCATTTTTTGTGCTTAATTACCAAATATTTTTGACTCCTTGGATAGGTATTAAATATATTTTGATCATATGAAACACTTGGATCGAAATTATTTCATATCAAAGGGTAAAATCGTCATAATCTCTTAGGCGATTTGTGGTGAATGAACACCTTTCAATTCATTTTGTTGGAAATAATTACCAAATATTTTTGATTCCTTGAATAGGTGTTAGTTATATTTAAATCATATGAAACCCTTGAATCAAACTCAACTCAAATCAAAAGGGTAAAACCGTCATAGTCTCTTAGGCGATTTGTGGTGAATGAACACATTTCAAATCATTTTGTTGTGAATAATTACCAAATATTTTTGACTCCTTGAATAGGTATTATATATATTTAAATCATATGAAGCCCTTGGGTAAAACTCAATTCAAATTAAAGGGTAAAACCGTCATATTCTCTTAGGGGATTTGTGGTGTATGAGCACCTTTCAAATTCTTTTGTTGTGAATAATTACCAAATATTTTTGAGTCCTTGAATAGGTATTAGTTATATTTAAATCATATGAAACCCTTGGATCAAACTTATTTTATATCAAAGGGTAAAACCGCCATAGTCTCTTAGGCGATTTGTGGTGTATGAACACCTTTCAAATCATATTGTTCGGAATAATTACCAAATATTTTTGACTCGTTGAATAGGTATTAGATCTTTTTAAAACATATGAAGCCCTTGGATAAAACTCAATTCAAATTAAATGGTAAAACCTTCATAGTCTCTTAGGCGATTTATGGTATTTGAACACCATTCAAATCATTTTTTGTGCTTAATTACCAAATATTTTTGAATCCTTGGATAGGTATTAAATATATTTCGATCATATGAAACACTTGGATCGAAATTATTTCAGATCAAAGGGTAAAACCGTCATATCTCTTAGGCGATTTGTGGTGAATGAACACCTTTCATTTCATTTTGTTGGAAATAATTACCAAATATTTTTGAGTCCTTGAACAGGTATTAGTTATATTTAAATCATACGAAACCCTTGGATCAAACTCAATTCAAATCAAAGGGTAAAACCGTCATAGTCTCTTAGGCGATTTGTGGTGAATGAACACTTTTCAAATCATTTTGTTGTGAATAATTAACAAATGTTTTTGACTCCTTGAATAGGTATTATATATAATTAAAGCATATGAATCCCTTGAATAATACTCAATTCAAATTAAAGGGTAAAACCGTCATAGTCTCTTAGGGGATTTGTGGTGTATGAACACCTTTCAAATTCTTTTGTTGTGAATAATTACCAAATATTTTTGATTACTTGAATAGGTATTGGATATATTTAAATCATATGAAGCCCTTGGATCAAACTCAATTCAAATCTAAGGGTAAAACCGTCATAGTCTCGTAGGCGATTTGTGGTGTATGAACACCTTTCAAATCATTTTTTGTGCTTAATTACCAAATATTTTTGACTCTTTGAATAGGTATTAGATATATTTAAATCATATGAAGACCTTGGATCAAACTTATTTCATATCAAACGGTAAAATCGTCAAAGTCTCTTAGGCAATTTGTGGAGTATGAACACCTTTTAAATCATTTTTTGTGTTTAATTACCAAATATATTTGAATCCTTGAATTGGTATTAGGTATACTTCAATCATATGAAAACTTGTTTCAAACTTATTTCAAATCAAAGGGTAAAACTGTCATAGTCTCTTAGGCGATTTGTGGTGAATGAACACCTTTCAATTCATTTTGTTGGAAATAATTACCAAATATTTTTGAGTCCTTGAATAGGTATTAGTTATATTTAAATCATATGAAACCCTTGGACCAAACTCAATTCAAATCAAAGGGTAAAACCGTCCTAGTCTCTTAGGCGATTTATGGTGTATGAACACCTTTCAAATCATTTCGTTCTGAATAATTACCAAATATTTTTGATTCCTTGAATAGGTATTATATATATTCAAAGCATATGAAGCCCTTAGATCAAACTCAATTCAAATTAAAGGGTAAAACCGTCATAGTCTCTTAGGGGATTTGTGGTGTATTTACACCTTTCAAATTGTTTTGTTGTGAATAATTACCAAATATTTTTGAGTCCTTGAATAGGTATTAGATATATTTAAAGTTTATCAAGCCCTTGGATCAAACTTATTTCATATCAAAGGGTAAAACCGCCATAGTCACTTAGGCGATTTGTGGTGTATGAACACCTTTCAAATCATATTGTTCGGAATAATTACCAAATATTTTTGACTCTTTGAATAGGTATTAGATCTTTTTAAAGCATATGAAGCGCTTGGATAAAACTCAATTCAAATTAAATGGTAAAGCCGTCATAGTCTCTTAGGCGATTTATGGTATTTGAACACCTTTCAAATCATTTTTTGTCCTTAATTACCAAATATTTTTGACTCCTTGGATAGGTATTAAATATATTTTGATCATATGAAACACTTGGATCGAAATTCTTTCATATCAAAGGGTAAAACCGTCATAATCTCTTAGGCGATTTGTGGTGAATGAACACCTTTCAATTCATTTTGTTGGAAATAATTACCAAATATTTTTGATTCCTTGAATAGGTGTTAGTTATATTTAAATCATAAGAAACCCTTGGATCAAACTCAACTCAAATCAAAGGGTAAAACCGTCATAGTCTCTTAGGCGATTTGTGGTGAATGAACACCTTTCAAATCATTTTGTTCTGAATAATTACCAAATATTTTTGACTCCTTGAATAGGTATTATATATATTTAAAGCATATGAAGCCCTTGGATAAAACTCAATTCAAATTAAAGGGTAAAACCGTCATAGTCGTTTAGGGGATTTGTGGTGCATGAACACCTTTCAAATTCTTTTCTTGTGAATAATTACCAAATATTTTTGAGTCCTTGAATAGGTATTAGATATATTTAAAGCATATGAATCCCTTGGATCAAACTTAATTCAAATCAAAGGGTAAAACCGTCATAGTCTCGTTGGCGATTTGTGGTGTATGAACACCTTTCAAATTCTTTTGTTGTGAATAATTACCAAATATTTTTGAGTCCTTGAATAGGTATTAGTTATATTTAAATCATATGAAACCCTTGGATCAAACCTCTTTCATATCAAAGGGTAAAACCGCCATAGTCACTTAGGCGATTTGTGGTGTATGAACACGTTTCAAATCATATTGTTCGGAATAATTACCAAATATTTTTGACTCGTTGAATAGGTATTAGATCTTTTTAAAGCATATGAAGCCCTTGGTTAAAACTCAATTCAAATTAAATGGTAAAACCTTCATAGTCCCTTAGGCGATTTATGGTATTTGAACACCTTTCAAATTATTATTTGTGCTTAATTACCGAATATTTTTGAATCCTTGGATAGGTATTAAATATATTTCGATCATATGAAACACTTTGATCGAAATTATTTCATATCAAAGGGTAAAACCGTCATAATCTCTTAGGCGATTTGTGGTGAATGAACACCTTTCAATTCATTTTGTTGAAAATAATTACCAAATATTTTTTAGTCCTTGAATAGGTATTAGTTATATTTAAATCATATGAAACCCTTGGATCAAACTCAATTCAAACCAAAGGGTAAAACCGTCATAGTCTCTTAGGCGATTTGTGGTGAATGAACACTTTTCAAATCATTTTGTTGTCAATAATTACCAAATATTTTTGACTCCTTGAATAGGTATTATATATAATTAAAGCATATGAATCCCTTCAATAATACTCAATTCAAATTAAAGGGTAAAACCGTCATAGTCTCTTAGGGGATTTGTGGTGCATGAACACCTTTCAAATTCTTTTGCTGTGAATAATTACCAAATATTTTTGAGTCCTTGAATAGGTATTAGATATATTTAAATCATAGTAAGCCCTTGGATCAAATTCAATTCAAATCAAAGGGTAAAATTGTCATAGTCTCGTAGGCGATTTGTGGTGTATGAACACCTTTCAAATCATTTTTTGTGCTTAATTACCAAATACTTTTTGACTCTTTGAATAGGTATTAGATATATTTAAATCATATGAAGACCTTGGATCAAACTTATTTCATATCAAACGGTAAAATCGTCAAAGTCTCTTAGGCAATTTGTGGTGTATGAACACCTTTTAAATCATTTTTTGTGTTTAATTACCAAATATATTTGAATCCTTGAATTGGTATTAGCTATACTTCAATCATATGAAAACTTGTTTCAAACTTATTTCAAATCAAAGGGTAAAACTGTCATAGTCTCTTAGGCGATTTGTGGTGAATGAACACCTTTCAATTCATTTTGTTGGAAATAATTACCAAATATTTTTGTGTCCTTGAATAGGTATTAGTTATATTTAGATCATATGAAACCCTTGGATCAAACACAATTCAAATCAAAGGGTAAAACCGTCCTAGTCTCTTAGGCGATTTGTGGTGTATGAACACCTTTCAAATCATTTCGTTCCGAATAATTACCAAATATTTTTGATTCCTTGAATAGGTATTATATATATTCAAAGTATATGAATCCCTTAGATCAAACTCAATTCAAATTAAAGGGTCAAACCGTTATAGTCTCTTAGGGGATTTGTGGTGTATTTACACCTTTTAAATTGTTTTGTTGTGAATAATTACCAAATATTTTTGAGACTTTGAATAGGTATTAGATATATTTAAAGCATATCAAGCCCTTGGATCAATCTTATTTCATATCAAAGGGTAAAACCGCCATAGTCACTTAGGCGATTTGTGGTGTATGAACACCTTTCAAATCATTTTGTTGTCAATAATTACCAAATATTTTTGACTCGTTGAATAGGTATTAGATCTTTTTAAAGCATATGAAGCCCTTGGATAAAACTCAATTCAAATTGAATGGTAAAACCTTCATAGTCTCTTAGGCGATTTATGGTATTTGAACACCTTTCAAATTATTATTTGTGCTTAATTACCAAATATTTTTGAATCCTTGGATAGGTATTAAATATATTTCGATCATATGAAACACTTGGATCGAAATTATTTCATATCAAAGGGTAAAACCGTCATAATCTCTTAGGCGATTTGTGGTGAATGAACACCTTTCAATTCATTTTGTTGGAAATAATTACCAAATATTTTTGAGTCCTTGAATAGGTATTAGTTATATTTAAATCATATGAAACCCTTGGATCAAACTCAATTCAAATCAAAGGGTAAAACCGTCATAGTCTCTTAGGCGATTTGTGGTGAATGAACACTTTTCAAATCATTTTGTTGTCAATAATTACCAAATATTTTTGACTCCTTGAATAGGTATTATATATAATTAAAGCATATGAATCCCTTGAATAATACTCAATTCAAATTAAAGGGTAAAACCGTCATAGTCTCGTAGGGGATTTGTGGTGTATGAACACCTTTCAAATTCTTTTTTTGTGAATAATTACCAAATATTTTTGAGTCCTTGAATATTTATTAGATATATTTAAAGCATATGAAGCCCTTGGATCAAATTAAATTCAAATCAAAGGGTAAAACCGTCGTAGTCTCTTAGGCGATTTGTGGTGTATGAACACCTTTCAAATCATTTCGTTCTGAATAATTACCAAATATTTTTGATTCCTTGAATAGGTATTATATATATTCAAAGCATATGAATCCTTTAGATCAAACTCAATTCAAATTAAAGGGTAAAACCGTTACAGTCTCTTAGGGGATTTGTGGTGTATTTAAAACTTTCAAATTGTTTTGTTGTGAATAATTACCAAATATTTTTGAGTCTTTGAATAGGTATTAGATATATTTAAAGCATATCAAGCCCTTGGATCAAACTTATTTCATATCAAAGGGTAAAACCGCCATAGTCACTTAGGCGATTTGTGGTGTATGAACACCTTTCAAATCATATTGTTCGGAATAATTACCAAATATTTTTTACTCTTTGAACAGGTATTTGATCTTTTTAAAGCATATGAAGCCCTTGGATAAAACTAAATTCAAATTAAATGGTAAAACCGTCATAGTCTCATAGGCGATTTGTGGTATTTGAACACCTTTCAAATCTTTTTTTGTGCATAATTACCAAATATTTTTGAATCCTTGGATAGGTATTAAATATATTTCGATCATATGAAACACTTGGATCGAAATTATTTCATATTAAAGGGTAAAACCGTCATAATCTCTTAGGCGATTTGTGGTGAATGAACACCTTTCAATTCATTTTGTTTGAAATAATTACCAAATATTTTTGAGTCCTTGAATAGGTATTAGTTATATTTAAATCATATGATACCTTGGATCAAACTCAATTCAAATCAAAGGGTAAAACCGTCATATTCTATTAGGCGATTTGTGGTGAATGAACACTTTTCAAATCATTTTGTTGTGAATAATTACCCAATATTTTTGACTCCTTGAATAGGTATTATGTATATTTAAAGCATATGAAGCCCTTGGATAAAACTCAATTCAAATTAAAGGGTAAAACCGTCATAGTCTCTTAGGGGATTTGTGGTGTATGAACACCTTTCAAATTCTTTTGTTGTGAATAATTACCATATATTTTTGAGTCCTTGAATAGGTATTAGATATATTTAAAGCATAGGAATCCATTGGATCAAACTCAATTCAAATCAAAGGGTAAAACTGTCATAGTCTCGTAGGCGATTTGTGGTGTATGAACACCTTTCAAATCATTTTTTGCGCTTAATTACCGAATATTATTGACTCTTTGAATAGGTATTAGATATATTTAAATCATATGAAGACCTTGGATCAAACTTATTTCATATCAAACGGTAAAATCGTCAAAGTCTCTTAGGCAATTTGTGGTGTATGAACACCTTTTAAATCATTTTTTGTGTTTAATTACCAAATATATTTGAATCCTTGAATTGGTATTAGGTATACTTCAATCATATGAAAACTTGTTTCTAACTTATTTCAAATCAAAGGGTAAAACTGTCATAGTCTCTTAGGCGATTTGTGGTGAATGAACACCTTTCAATTCATTTTGTTGGAAATAATTACCAAATATTTTTGAGTCCTTGAATAGGTATTAGTTATATTTAAATCATATGAAACCCTTGGACCAAACTCAATTCAAATCAAAGGGTAAAACCGTCCTAGTCTCTTAGGCGATTTATGGTGTATGAACACCTTTCAAATCATTTCGTTCTGAATAATTACCAAATATTTTTGATTCCTTGAATAGGTATTAGATCTTTTTAAAGCATATGAATCCCTTAGATCAAACTCAATTCAAATTAAAGGGTCAAACCGTTATAGTCTCTTAGGGGATTTGTGGTGTATTTACACCTTTTAAATTGTTTTGTTGTGAATAATTACCAAATTTTTTGAGACTTTGAATAGGTATTAGATATATTTAAAGCATATCAAGCCCTTGGATCAATCTTATTTCATATCAAAGGGTAAAACCGCCATAGTCACTTAGGCGATTTGTGGTGTATGAACACCTTTCAAATCATTTTGTTGTCAATAATTACCAAATATTTTTGACTCGTTGAATAGGTATTAGATCTTTTTAAAGCATATGAAGCCCTTGGATAAAACTCAATTCAAATTGAATGGTAAAACCTTCATAGTCTCTTAGGCGATTTATGGTATTTGAACACCTTTCAAATTATTATTTGTGCTTAATTACCAAATATTTTTGAATCCTTGAATAGGTATTAAATATATTTCGATCATATGAAACACTTGGATCGAAATTATTTCATATCAAAGGGTAAAACCGTCATAATCTCTTAGGCGATTTGTGGTGAATGAACACCTTTCAATTCATTTTGTTGGAAATAATTACCAAATATTTTTGAGTCCTTGAATAGGTATTAGTTATATTTAAATCATATGAAACCCTTGGATCAAACTCAATTCAAATCAAAGGGTAAAACCGTCATAGTCTCTTAGGCGATTTGTGGTGAATGAACACTTTTCAAATCATTTTGTTGTCAATAATTACCAAATATTTTTGACTCCTTGAATAGGTATTATATATAATTAAAGCATATGAATCCCTTGAATAATACTCAATTCAAATTAAAGGGTAAAACCGTCATAGTCTCGTAGGGGATTTGTGGTGTATGAACACCTTTCAAATTCTTTTTTTGTGAATAATTACCAAATATTTTTGAGTCCTTGAATATTTATTAGATATATTTAAAGCATATGAAGCCCTTGGATCAAATTAAATTCAAATCAAAGGGTAAAACCGTCGTAGTCTCTTAGGCGATTTGTGGTGTATGAACACCTTTCAAATCATTTCGTTCTGAATAATTACCAAATATTTTTGATTCCTTGAATAGGTATTATATATATTCAAAGCATATGAATCCTTTAGATCAAACTCAATTCAAATTAAAGGGTAAAACCGTTACAGTCTCTTAGGGGATTTGTGGTGTATTTAAAACTTTCAAATTGTTTTGTTGTGAATAATTACCAAATATTTTTGAGTCTTTGAATAGGTATTAGATATATTTAAAGCATATCAAGCCCTTGGATCAAACTTATTTCATATCAAAGGGTAAAACCGCCATAGTCACTTAGGCGATTTGTGGTGTATGAACACCTTTCAAATCATATTGTTCGGAATAATTACCAAATATTTTTTACTCTTTGAACAGGTATTTGATCTTTTTAAAGCATATGAAGACCTTGGATAAAACTAAATTCAAATTAAATGGTAAAACCGTCATAGTCTCATAGGCGATTTGTGGTAATTGAACACCTTTCAAATCTTTTTTTGTGCATAATTACCAAATATTTTTGAATCCTTGGATAGGTATTAAATATATTTCGATCATATGAAACACTTGGATCGAAATTATTTCATATCAAAGGGTAAAACCGTCATAATCTCTTAGGCGATTTGTGGTGAATGAACACCTTTCAATTCATTTTGTTTGAAATAATTACCAAATATTTTTGAGTCCTTGAATAGGTATTAGTTATATTTAAATCATATGATACCTTGGATCAAACTCAATTCAAATCAAAGGGTAAAACCGTCATATTCTATTAGGCGATTTGTGGTGAATGAACACTTTTCAAATCATTTTGTTGTGAATAATTACCAAATATTTTTGACTCCTTGAATAGGTATTATGTATATTTAAAGCATATGAAGCCCTTGGATAAAACTCAATTCAAATTAAAGGGTAAAACCGTCATAGTCTCTTAGGGGATTTGTGGTGTATGAACACCTTTCAAATTCTTTTGTTGTGAATAATTACCATATATTTTTGAGTCCTTGAATAGGTATTAGATATATTTAAAGCATAGGAATCCATTGGATCAAACTCAATTCAAATCAAAGGGTAAAACTGTCATAGTCTCGTAGGCGATTTGTGGTGTATGAACACCTTTCAAATCATTTTTTGCGCTTAATTACCAAATATTATTGACTCTTTGAATAGGTATTAGATATATTTAAATCATATGAAGACCTTGGATCAAACTTATTTCATATCAAACGGTAAAATCGTCAAAGTCTCTTAGGCAATTTGTGGTGTATGAACACCTTTTAAATCATTTTTTGTGTTTAATTACCAAATATATTTGAATCCTTGAATTGGTATTAGGTATACTTCAATCATATGAAAACTTGTTTCTAACTTATTTCAAATCAAAGGGTAAAACCGTCCTAGACTCGTAGGCAATTTTTGGTGAATGAACACCTTTCAAATCATTTCTTGTGCTTAATTACCAAATAATTTTTACTCCTTGAATATGTATTAGATATATTTCAATAATATGAAGCCCTTGGATCAAACTTATTTCATATCAAAGGGTAAAACTGTCATAGTCTCTTAGGAGAGTTGTGGTGTAAGAAAACCATTCAAATCATTTTGTTGTGATTATTTACCAAATATATCTGAGTCCTTGAAAAGGTATTAGATATAATAAAATCATATGAAACGCTAGGATCAAAATCAATTCAAATCAAATTTACCGTCATAGTCTCTTAGGGGATTTGTGTTGTATGAACACCTTTCAAATCATTTTATTGTGATTAATTGCCAAATTTTTTTTTAAGTCCTTGAATAGGTATTAGATCTATTTAAAGAATAAGAAGCCCTTGGATCTAAAGCATTTCATGTCAAAGGGTAAAACCGTCATAGTCTCTTAGGCGATTTGTGGTGAATGAACACCTTTCAATTCATTTTGTTGGAAATAATTTCCAAATATTTTTGAGTCCTTGAATAGGTATTAGTTATATTTAAATCACATGAAACCCTTGGATCAAACTCAATTTAAATCAAAGGGTAAAACCGTCATAGTCTCGTAGTCGATTTGTGGTGTATGAACACCTTCCAAATCATTTTTTGT
The DNA here is from genome assembly GCA_947645195.1 of Patellifolia procumbens. NCBI lineage: Eukaryota > Viridiplantae > Streptophyta > Magnoliopsida > Caryophyllales > Amaranthaceae > Patellifolia > Patellifolia procumbens. The sequence continues at coordinate 133,605 of CANSGD010000433.1, read as the reverse complement.
GCTTAATTAAAAAATATTTTTGACTCTTTGAATAGGTATTAGATATATTTAAATCATATGAAGACCTTGGATCAAACTTATTTCATATCAAACGGTAAAATTGTCAAAGTCTCTTAGGCAATTTGTGGTGTATGAACACCTTTTAAATCATTTTTTGTGTTTAATTACCAAATATATTTGAATCCTTGAATTGGTATTAGGTATACTTCAATCATATGAAAACTTGTTTCAAACTTATTTCAAATCAAAGGGTAAAACTGTCATAGTCTCTTAGGCGATTTGTGGTGAGTGAACACCTTTCAATTTATTTTGTTGGAAATAATTACCAAATATTTTTGAGTCCTTGAATAGGTATTAGGTATATTTAAATCATATGAAAGCCTTGGATCAAACTCAATTCAAATCAAAGGGTAAAACCGTCCTAGTCTCTTAGGCGATTTGTGGTGTATGAACACCTTTTAAATCATTTTGTTGTGAATAATTACCATATATTTTTGATTCCTTGAATAGGTGTTATATATATTTAAAGCATATGAAGCCCTTAGATCAAACTGAATTCAAATTAAAGGGTAAAACAGTCATAGTCTCTTAGGGGATTTCTGGTGTATTTACACCTTTCAAATTGTTTTGTTGTGAATAATTACCAAATATTTTTGAGTACTTGAATAGGTATTAGATATATTTAAAGCATATGAAGCCCTTGGATCAAACTCAATTCAAATCAAAGGGTAAAACCGTCATAGTCTCTTAGGCGATTTGTGGTGTATGAACACCTTTCAAATCATTTTTTGTTCTTAATTACCAAATACTTTTGACTCTTTGAATAGGTATTAGATATATTTAAAGCATATGAAGCCCTTGGATCAAACTTAATTCAAATCAAAAGGTAAAACAGACATAGACTCGTAGGCGATTTGTGGTGAATGAACACCTTTCAAATCATTTCTTGTGCTTAATTACCAAATATTTTTTACTCCTTGAATATGTATTAGATATATTTCAATAATATGAAGCCCTTGGATCAAACTTTTTTCATATCAAAGGTTAAAACTGTCATAGTCTCTTAGGAGAGTTATGGTGTATGAAAACCATTCGAATCATTTTGTTGTGATTATTTACCAAATATATCTGAGTCCTTGAAAAGGTATTAGATATAATAAAATCATATGAAGAGCTAGGATCAAAATCAATTCAAATCAAAGGGTAAAACCGTCATAGTCTCCTAGGGGATTTGTGTTGTATGAACACCTTTCAAATCATTTTGTTGTGAATAATTGCCAAATATTTTTTTAAGTCCTTGAATAGGTATTAGATCTATTTAAAGCATATGAAGCCCTTGGATCAAAAGCATTTCATATCAAAGGGTAAAACCGTCATAGTCTCTTAGGCGATTTGTGGTGAATGAACACCTTTCAATTCATTTTGTTGGAAATAATTACCAAATATTTTTGAGTCCTTGAATAGGTATTAGTTATATTTAAATCACATGAAACCCTTGGATCAAACTCAATTTAAATCAAAGGGTAAAATCGTTATAGTCTCGTAGTCGATTTGTGGTGTATGAACACCTTCCAAATCATTTTTTGTGCTTAATTAAAAAATATTTTTGACTCTTTGAATAGGTATTAGATATATTTAAATCATATGAAGACCTTGGATCAAACTTATTTCATATCAAACGGTAAAATTATCAAAGTCTCTTAGGCAATTTGTGGTGTATGAACACCTTTTAAATCATTTTTTTTGTGTTTAATTACCAAATATATTTGAATCCTTGAATTGGTATTAGGTATACTTCAATCATATGAAAAGTTGTTTCAAACTTATTTCAAATCAAATGGTAAAACTGTCATAGTCTCTTAGGCGATTTGTGGTGAATGAACACCTTTCAATTCATTTTGTTGGAAATAATTGCCAAATATATTTGAGTCCTTGAATAGGTATTAGTTATATTTAAATCATATGAAACCCTTGGATCAAACTCATTCAAATCAAAGGGTAAAATCGTCCTAGTCTCTTAGGCGATTTGTGGTGTATGAACACCTTTCAAATCATTTTTTGTTCTTAATTACCAAATACTTTTCACTCTTTGAATAGGTATTAGATATATTTAAAGCATATGAAGCCCTTGGATCAAACTTAATTCAAATCAAAAGGTAAAACAGACATAGACTCGTAGGCAATTTGTGTAGTATGAACACCTTTAAATCATTTTTTGTGTTTAATTACCAAATAAATTTGAATCCTTGAATTGGTATTAGGTATACTTCAATCATATGAAAACTTATTTCAAACTTATTTCAAATCAAAGGGTAAAACTGTCATAGTATCTTAGGCGATTTGTGGTGAATGAACACCTTTCAATTCATTTTGTTGTGAAATAATTACCAAATATTTTTGAGTCCTTGAATAGGTATTAGTTATATTTAAATCATATGAAACCTTTGGATCAAACTCAATTCAAATCAAAGGGTAAATCGTCCTAGTCTCTTAGGCGATTTGTGGTGTATGAACACCTTTCAAATCATTTTGTTGTGAATAATTACCAAATATTTTTGATTCCTTGAATAGTTATTATATATATTTAAAGCATATGAAGCCCTTAGATCAAACTCAATTCAAATTAAAGGGTAAAATCGTCATAGTCTCTTAGGGTATTTGTGGTGTATTTACACCTTTCAAATTGTTTTGTTGTGAATAATTACCAAATATTTTTGAGTCCTTGAATAGGTATTAGATATATTAAAAGCATATGAAGCCCTTGGATCAAACTCAATTCAAATCAAAAGGGTAAAACAGACATAGACTCGTAGGCAATTTGTGGTGAAGGAACACCTTTCAAATCATTTCTTGTGCTTAATTACAAAATATTTTTTACTCCTTGAATATGTATTAGATACATTTCAATAATATGAAGCCCTTGGATGAAACTTATTTCATATCAAAGGGTAAAACTGTCATAGTCTCTTAGGAGAGTTGTGGTGTAAGAAAACCATTCAAATCATTTTGTTGTGATTATTTACGAAATATATCTGAGTCCTTGAAAAGGTATTAGATATAATAAAATCATATGAAGAGCTAGGATCAAAATCAATTCAAATCAAAGGGTAAAACCGTTATAGTCTCTTAGGGGATTTGTGTTGTATGAACACCTTTCAAATCATTTTGTTGTGAATAATTGCCAAGTATTTTTTTAAGTCCTTGAATAGGTATTAGATCTATTTAAAGCATATGAAGCCCTTGGATCAAAAGCATTTCATATCAAAGGGTAAAACCGTCATAGTCTCTTAGGCGATTTGTGGTGAATGAACACCTTTCAATTCATTTTGTTGGAAATAATTACCAAATATTTTTGAGTCCTTGAATAGGTATTAGTTATATTTAAATCATATGAAACCTTTGGATCAAACTCAATTCAAATCAAAGGGTAAATCGTCCTAGTCTCTTAGGCGATTTGTGGTGTATGAACACCTTTCAAATCATTTTGTTGTGAATAATTACCAAATATTTTTGATTCCTTGAATAGTTATTATATATATTTAAAGCATATGAAGCCCTTAGATCAAACTCAATTCAAATTAAAGGGTAAAACCGTCATAGTCTCTTAGGGTATTTGTGGTGTATTTACACCTTTCAAATTGTTTTGTTGTGAATAATTACCAAATATTTTTGAGTCCTTGAATAGGTATTAGATATATTAAAAGCATATGAAGCCCTTGGATCAAACTCAATTCAAATCAAAAGGTAAAACAGACATAGACTCGTAGGCAATTTGTGGTGAAGGAACACCTTTCAAATCATTTCTTGTGCTTAATTACAAAATATTTTTTACTCCTTGAATATGTATTAGATACATTTCAATAATATGAAGCCCTTGGATCAAACTTATTTCATATCAAAGGGTAAAACTGTCATAGTCTCTTAGGAGAGTTGTGGTGTAAGAAAACCATTCAAATCATTTTGTTGTGATTATTTACGAAATATATCTGAGTCCTTGAAAAGGTATTAGATATAATAAAATCATATGAAGAGCTAGGATCAAAATCAATTCAAATCAAAGGGTAAAACCGTCATAGTCTCTTAGGGGATTTGTGTTGTATGAACACCTTTCAAATCATTTTGTTGTGAATAATTGCCAAGTATTTTTTTAAGTCCTTGAATAGGTATTAGATCTATTTAAAGCATATGAAGCCCTTGGATCAAAAGCATTTCATATCAAAGGGTAAAACCGTCATAGTCTCTTAGGCGATTTGTGGTGAATGAACACCTTTCAATTCATTTTGTTGGAAATAATTACCAAATATTTTTGAGTCCTTGAATAGGTATTAGTTATATTTAAATCACATGAAACCCTTGGATCAAACTCAATTTAATCAAAGGGTAAAATCGTTATAGTCTCGTAGTCGATTTGTGGTGTATGAACACCTTCCAAATCATTTTTTGTGCTTAATTAAAAAATATTTTTGACTCTTTGAATAGGTATTAGATATATTTAAATCATATGAAGACCTTGGATCAAACTTATTTCATATCAAACGGTAAAATTGTCAAAGTCTCTTAGGCAATTTGTGGTGTATGAACACCTTTTAAATCATTTTTTTTGTGTTTAATTACCAAATATATTTGAATCCTTGAATTGGTATTAGGTATACTTCAATCATATGAAAACTTGTTTCAAACTTATTTCAAATCAAAGGGTAAAACTGTCATAGTATCTTAGGCGATTTGTGGTGAATGAACACCTTTCAATTCATTTTGTTGGAAATAATTACCAAATATTTTTGAGTCCTTGAATAGGTATTAGTTATATTTAAATCATATGAAACCTTTGGATCAAACTCAATTCAAATCAAAGGGTAAATCGTCCTAGTCTCTTAGGCGATTTGTGGTGTATGAACACCTTTCAAATCATTTTGTTGTGAATAATTACCAAATATTTTTGATTCCTTGAATAGTTATTATATATATTTAAAGCATATGAAGCCCTTAGATCAAACTCAATTCAAATTAAAGGGTAAAACCGTCATAGTCTCTTAGGGGATTTGTGGTGTATTTACACCTTTCAAATTGTTTTGTTGTGAATAATTACCAAATATTTTTGAGTCCTTGAATAGGTATTAGATATATTAAAAGCATATGAAGCCCTTGGATCAAACTCAATTCAAATCAAAAGGTAAAACAGACATAGACTCGTAGGCAATTTGTGGTGAATGAACACCTTTCAAATCATTTCTTGTGCTTAATTACAAAATATTTTTTACTCCTTGAATATGTATTAGATACATTTCAATAATATGAAGCCCTTGGATCAAACTTATTTCATATCAAAGGGTAAAACTGTCATAGTCTCTTAGGAGAGTTGTGGTGTAAGAAAACCATTCAAATCATTTTGTTGTGATTATTTACCAAATATATCTGAGTCCTTGAAAAGGTATTAGATATAATAAAATCATATGAAGCGCTAGGATCAAAATCAATTCAAATCAAATTTACTGTCATAGTCTCTTAGGGGATTTGTGTTGTATGAACACCTTTCAAATCATTTTGTTGTGAATAATTGCCAAATATTTTTTTAAGTCCTTGATTAGGTATTAGATCTATTTAAAGCATATGAAGCCCTTGGATCAAAAGCATTTCATATCAAAGGGTAAAACCGTCATAGTCTCTTAGGCGATTTGTGGTGAATGAACACCTTTCAATTCATTTTGTTGGAAATAATTACCAAATATTTTTGAGTCCTTGAATAGGTATTAGTTATATTTAAATCACATGAAACCCTTGGATCAAACTCAATTTAAATCAAAGGGTAAAACCGTCATAGTCTCGTAGTCGATTTGTGGTGTATGAACACCTTCCAAATCATTTTTTGTGCTTAATTAAAAAATATTTTTGACTCTTTGAATAGGTATTAGATATATTTAAATCATATGAAGACCTTGGATCAAACTTATTTCATATTAAACGGTAAAATTGTCAAAGTCTCTTAGGCAATTTGTGGTGTATGAACACCTTTTAAATCATTTTTTGTGTTTAATTACCAAATAAATTTGAATCCTTGAATTGGTATTAGGTATACTTCAATCATATGAAAACTTGTTTCAAACTTATTTCAAATCAAAGGGTAAAACTGTCATAGTCTCTTAGGCGATTTGTGGTGAATGAACACCTTTCAATTCATTTTGTTGGAAATAATTACCAAATATTTTTGAGTCCTTGAATAGGTATTAGTTATATTTAAATCATATGAAACCTTTGGATCAAACTCAATTCAAATCAAAGGGTAAATCGTCCTAGTCTCTTAGGCGATTTGTGGTGTATGAACACCTTTCAAATCATTTTGTTGTGAATAATTACCAAATATTTTTGATTCCTTGAATAGTTATTATATATATTTAAAGCATATGAAGCCCTTAGATCAAACTCAATTCAAATTAAAGGGTAAAACCGTCATAGTCTCTTAGGGGATTTGTGGTGTATTTACACCTTTCAAATTGTTTTGTTGTGAATAATTACCAAATATTTTTGAGTCCTTGAATAGGTATTAGATATATTAAAAGCATATGAAGCCCTTGGATCAAACTCAATTCAAATCAAAAGGTAAAACAGACATAGACTCGTAGGCAATTTGTGGTGAATGAACACCTTTCAAATCATTTCTTGTGCTTAATTACAAAATATTTTTTACTCCTTGAATATGTATTAGATACATTTCAATAATATGAAGCCCTTGGATCAAACTTATTTCATATCAAAGGGTAAAACTGTCATAGTCTCTTAGGATAGTTGTGGTGTAAGAAAACCATTCAAATCATTTTGTTGTGATTATTTACCAAATATATCTGAGTCCTTGAAAAGGTATTAGATATAATAAAATCATATGAAGCGCTAGGATCAAAATCAATTCAAATCAAATTTACTGTCATAGTCTCTTAGGGGATTTGTGTTGTATGAACACCTTTCAAATCATTTTGTTGTGAATAATTGCCAAATATTTTTTTAAGTCCTTGATTAGGTATTAGATCTATTTAAAGCATATGAAGCCCTTGGATCAAAAGAATTTCATATCAAAGGGTAAAACCGTCATAGTCTCTTAGGCGATTTGTGGTGAATGAACACCTTTCAATTCATTTTGTTGGAAATAATTACCAAATATTTTTGAGTCCTTGAATAGGTATTAGTTATATTTAAATCACATGAAACCCTTGGATCAAACTCAATTTAAATCAAAGGGTAAAACCGTCATAGTCTCGTAGTCGATTTGTGGTGTATGAACACCTTCCAAATCATTTTTTGTGCTTAATTGAAAAATATTTTTGACTCTTTGAATAGGTATTAGATATATTTAAATCATATGAAGACCTTGGATCAAACTTATTTCATATTAAACGGTAAAATTGTCAAAGTCTCTTAGGCAATTTGTGGTGTATGAACACCTTTTAAATCATTTTTTGTGTTTAATTACCAAATAAATTTGAATCCTTGAATTGGTATTAGGTATACTTCAATCATATGAAAACTTGTTTCAAACTTATTTCAAATCAAAGGGTAAAACTGTCATAGTCTCTTAGGCGATTTGTGGTGAATGAACACCTTTCAATTCATTTTGTTGGAAATAATTACCAAATATTTTTGAGTCCTTGAATAGGTATTAGTTATATTTAAATCATATGAAACCTTTGGATCAAACTCAATTCAAATCAAAGGGTAAATCGTCCTAGTCTCTTAGGCGATTTGTGGTGTATGAACACCTTTCAAATCATTTTGTTGTGAATAATTACCAAATATTTTTGATTCCTTGAATAGTTATTATATATATTTAAAGCATATGAAGCCCTTAGATCAAACTCAATTCAAATTAAAGGGTAAAACCGTCATAGTCTCTTAGGGGATTTGTGGTGTATTTACACCTTTCAAATTGTTTTGTTGTGAATAATTACCAAATATTTTTGAGTCCTTGAATAGGTATTAGATATATTAAAAGCATATGAAGCCCTTGGATCAAACTCAATTCAAATCAAAAGGTAAAACAGACATAGACTCGTAGGCAATTTGTGGTGAATGAACACCTTTCAAATCATTTCTTGTGCTTAATTACAAAATATTTTTTACTCCTTGAATATGTATTAGATACATTTCAATAATATGAAGCCCTTGGATCAAACTTATTTCATATCAAAGGGTAAAACTGTCATAGTCTCTTAGGAGAGTTGTGGTGTAAGAAAACCATTCAAATCATTTTGTTGTGATTATTTACCAAATATATCTGAGTCCTTGAAAAGGTATTAGATATAATAAAATCATATGAAGCGCTAGGATCAAAATCAATTCAAATCAAATTTACCGTCATAGTCTCTTAGGGGATTTGTGTTGTATGAACACCTTTCAAATCATTTTGTTGTGAATAATTGCCAAATATTTTTTTAAGTCCTTGATTAGGTATTAGATCTATTTAAAGCATATGAAGCCCTTGGATCAAAAGCATTTCATATCAAAGGGTAAAACCGTCATAGTCTCTTAGGCGATTTGTGGTGAATGAACACCTTTCAATTCATTTTGTTGGAAATAATTACCAAATATTTTTGAGTCCTTGAATAGGTATTAGTTATATTTAAATCACATGAAACCCTTGGATCAAACTCAATTTAAATCAAAGGGTAAAACCGTCATAGTCTCGTAGTCGATTTGTGGTGTATGAACACCTTCCAAATCATTTTTTGTGCTTAATTAAAAAATATTTTTGACTCTTTGAATAGGTATTAGATATATTTAAATCATATGAAGACCTTGGATCAAACTTATTTCATATCAAACGGTAAAATTGTCAAAGTCTCTTAGGCAATTTGTGGTGTACGAACACCTTTTAAATCATTTTTTGTGTTTAATTACCAAATATATTTGAATCCTTGAATTGGTATTAGGTATACTTCAATCATATGAAAACTTGTTTCAAACTTATTTCAAATCAAAGGGTAAAACTTTCATAGTCTCTTAGGCGATTTGTGGTGAATGAACACCTTTCAATTTATTTTGTTGGAAATAATTACCAAATATTTTTGAGTCCTTGAATAGGTATTAGGTATATTTAGATCGTATGAAAGCCTTGGATCAAACTCAATTCAAATCAAAGGGTAAAACCGTCCTAGTCTCTTTGGCGATTTGTGGTGTATGAACACCTTTCAAATCATTTTGTTGTGAATAATTACCATATATTTTTGATTCCTTGAATAGGTATTATATATATTTAAAGCATATGAAGCCCTTAGATCAAACTGAATTCAAATTAAAGGGTAAAACAGTCATAGTCTCTTAGGGGATTTGTGGTGTATTTACACCTTTCAAATTGTTTTGTTGTGAATAATTACCAAATATTTTTGAGTACTTGAATAGGTATTAGATATTTTTAAAGCATATGAAGCCCTTGGATCAAACTCAATTCAAATCAAAGGGTAAAACCGTCATAGTCTCTTAGGTGATTTGTGGTGTATGAACACCTTTCAAATCATTTTTTGTTCTTAATTACCAAATACTTTTGACTCTTTGAATAGGTATTAGATATATTTAAAGAATATGAAGCCCTTGGATCAAACTTAATTCAAATCAAAAGGTAAAACAGACATAGACTCGTAGGCGATTTGTGGTGAATGAACACCTTTCAAATCATTTCTTGTGCTTAATTACCAAATATTTTTTACTCCTTGAATATGTATTAGATATATTTCAATAATATGAAGCCCTTGGATCAAACTTATTTCATATCAAAGGGTAAAACTGTCATAGTCTCTTAGGAGAGTTGTGGTGTATGAAAACCATTCAAATCATTTTGTTGTGATTATTTACCAAATATATCTGAGTCCTTGAAAAGGTATTAGATATAATAAAATCATATGAAGCGCTTGGATCAAAATCAATTCAAATCAAAGGGTAAAACCGTCATAGTCTCTTAGGGGATTTGTGTTGTATGAACACCTTTCAAATCATTTTGTTGTGAATAATTGCCAAATATTTTTTTAAGACCTTGAATAGGTATTAGATCTATTTAAAGCATATGAAGCCCTAGGATCAAAAGCATTTCATATCAAAGGGTAAAACCGTCATAGTCTCTTAGGCGATTTGTGGTGAATGAACACCTTTCAATTCATTTTGTTGGAAATAATTACCAAATATTTTTGAGTCCTTGAATAGGTATTAGTTATATTTAAATCACATGAAACCCTTGGATCAAACTCAATTTAAATCAAAGGGTAAAGTCGTCATAGTCTCATAGTCGATTTGTGGTGTATGAACACCTTCCAAATCATTTTTTGTGCTTAATTAAAAAATATTTTTGACTCTTTGAATAGGTATTAGATATATTTAAATCATATGAAGACCTTGGATCTATTTCATATCAAACGGTAAAATTGTCAAAGTCTCTTAGGCAATTTGTGGTGTATGAACACCTTTTAAATCATTTTTTTGTGTTTAATTACCAAATATATTTGAATCCTTGAATTGGTATTAGGTATACTTCAATCATATGAAAAGTTGTTTCAAACTTATTTCAAAACAAATGGTAAAACTGTCATAGTCTCTTAGGCGATTTGTGGTGAATGAACACCTTTCAATTCATTTTGTTGGAAATAATTGCCAAATATTTTTGAGTCCTTGAATAGGTATTAGTTATATTTAAATCATATGAAACCCTTGGATCAAACTCATTCAAATCAAAGGGTAAAACCGTCCTAGTCTCTTAGGCGATTTGTGGTGTATGAACACCTTTCAAATCATTTTTTGTTCTTAATTACCAAATACTTTTGACTCTTTGAATAGGTATTAGATATATTTAAAGCATATGAAGCCCTTGGATCAAACTTAATTCAAATCAAAAGGTAAAACAGACATAGACTCGTAGGCAATTTGTGGAGTATGAACACCTTTTAAATCATTTTTTGTGTTGAATTACCAAATAAATTTGAATCCTTGAATTGGTATTAGGTATACTTCAATCATATGAAAACTTGTTTCAAACTGATTTCAAATCAAAGGGTAAAACTGTCATAGTCTCTTAGGCGATTTGTGGTGACTGAACACCTTTCAATTCATTTTGTTGGAAATAATTACCAAATATTTTTGAGTCCTTGAATAGGTATTAGTTATATTTAAATCATATGAAACCTTTGGATCAAACTCAATTCAAATCAAAGGGTAAATCGTCCTAGTCTCTTAGGCGATTTGTGGTGTATGAACACCTTTCAAATCATTTTGTTGTGAATAATTACCAAATATTTTTGATTCCTTGAATAGTTATTATATGTATTTAAAGCATATGAAGCCCTTAGATCAAACTCAATTCAAATTAAAGGGTAAAACCGTCATAGTCTCTTAGGGGATTTGTGGTGTATTTACACCTTTCAAATTGTTTTGTTGTGAATAATTACCAAATATTTTTGAGTCATTGAATAGGTATTAGATATATTAAAAGCATATGAAGCCCTTGGATCAAACTCAATTCAAATCAAAGGGTAAAACCGTCATAGTCTCTTAGGCGATTTGTGGTGTATGAACACCTTTCAAATCATTTTTTGTGCTTAATTACCAAATATTTTTGACTCTTTGAATAGGTATTAGATATATTTAAAGCATATGAATCACTTGGATCAAACTTAATTCAAATCAAAAGGTAAAACAGTCATAGACTCGTAGGCGATTTGTGGTAAATGAACACCTTTCAAATCATTTTTTGTGCTTAATTACCAAATAATTTTTACTCCTCGAATATGTAATCGATATATTTCAATCATATGAAGCCCTTGGATCAAACCTATTTCATATCAAAGGGTAAAACCGTCATAGTCTCTTAGGCGAGTTGTGGTGTATGAAAACCTTTCAAATCATATTGTTGTGATTAATTACCTAATATATTTGAGTCCTTGAATAGGAATTAGATATAATAAAATCATATGAAGCCCATGGATCAAAATCAATTCAAATCAAAGGGGAAAACCGTCATAGTCTCTTAGGCGAGTTGTGGTGTATCAAAACCTTTCAAATCATATTGTTGTGATTAATTACCAAATATATTTGAGTCCTTGAATAGGTATTAGATATAATAAAATCATATGAAGCCCTTGGATCAAAATCAATTCAAATCAAAGGGGAAAACCGTCATAGTCTCTTAGGCAATTTTTGGTGTATGAACACCTTTCAAAAAAAAATTTGTGCTTAATTACCAAATATTTTTTACTCCTTGAATATGTATTAGATATATTTCAATAATATGAAGCCCTTGGATCAAACTTATTTCACATCAAAGGGTAAAACCGTCATAGTCTCTTAGGAGAGTTGTGGTGTATGAAAACCTTTCAAATCATTTTGTTGTGATTATTTACCAAATATATCTGAGTCCTGGAATAGGTATTAGATATAATAAAATCATATGAAGCGTTTGGATCAAAATCAATTTAAATCAAAGGGTAAAACCGTCATAGTCTCTTAGGGGATTTGTGTTGTATGAACACCTTTCAAATCATTTTGTTGTGAATAATTGCCAAATATTTTTTTAAGTCCTTGAATAGGTATTAGATCCATTTAAAGCATATGAAGCCCTAGGATCAAAAGTATTTCATATCAAAGGGTAAAACCGTCATAGTCTCTTAGGCGATTTGTGGTGAATGAACACCTTTCAATTCATTTTGTTGGAAATAATTACCAAATATTTTGGAGTCCTTGAATAGGTATTAGTTATATTTAAATCATATGAAACCCTTGGATCAAACTCATTCAAATCAAAGGGTAAAACCGTCCTAGTCTCTTAGGCGATTTGTGGTGTTTGAACACCTTTCAAATCATTTTTTGTTCTTAATTACCAAATACTTTTGACTCTTTGAATAGGTATTAGATATATTTAAAGCATATGAAGCCCTTGGATCAAACTTAATTCAAATCAAAAGGTAAAACAGACATAGACTCGTAGGTAATTTATGGTCAATGAAAACCTTTCAAATCATTTCTTGTGCTTAATTACCAAATATTTTTTACTCCTTGAATATGTATTAGATATATTTCAATAATATGAAGCCCTTGGATGAAACTTATTTCATATCAAAGGGTAAAACTGTCATAGTCTCTTAGGAGAGTTGTGGTGTATGAAAACCAGTCAAATCATTTTGTTGTGATTATTTACCAAATATATCTGAGTCCTTGAAAAGGTATTAGATATAATAAAATCATATGAAGCGCTTGGATCAAAATCAATTCAAATCAAAGGGTAAAACCGTCATAGTCTCTTAGGGGATTTGTGTTGTATGAACACCTTTCAAATCATTTTGTTGTGAATAATTGCCAAATATTTTTTAAGTCCTTGAATAGGTATTAGATCTATTTAAAGCATATGAAGCCCTTGGATCAAAAGCATTTCATATCAAAGGGTAAAACCATCATAGTCTCTTAGGCGATTTGTGGTGAATGAACACCTTTCAATTCATTTTGTTGGAAATAATTACCAAATATTTTTGAGTCCTTGAATAGGTATTAGTTATATTTAAATCACCATCAAACTCAATTTAAATCAAAGGGTAAAACCGTCATAGTCTCGTAGTCGATTTGTGGTGTATGAACACCTTCCAAATCATTTTTTGTGCTTAATTAAAAAATATTTTTGACTCTTTGAATAGGTATTAGATATATTTAAATCATATGAAGACCTTGGATCAAACTTATTTCATATCAAACGGTAAAATTGTCAAAGTCTCTTAGGCAATTTGTGGTGTATGAACACCTTTTAAATCATTTTTTGTTTTTAATTACCAAATATATTTGAATCCTTGAATTGGTATTAGGTATACTTCAATCATATGAAAACTTGTTTCAAACTTATTTCAAATCAAAGGGTAAAACTGTCATAGTCTCTTAGGCGACTTGTGGTGAATGAACACCTTTCAATTCATTTTGTTGGAAATAATTTTCAAATATTTTTGAGTCCTTGAATAGGTATTAGTTATATTTAAATCATATGAAACCCTTGGATCAAACTCAATTCAAATCAAAGGGTAAAACCGTCATAGTCTCTTAGGCGATTTGTGGTGTATGAACACCTTTCAAATCATTTTTTGTGCTTAATTACCAAATTTTTTTGACTCTTTGAATAGGTATTAGATATATTTAAAGCATATGAATCACTTGGATCAAACTTAATTCAAATCAAAAGGTAAAACAGTCATAGACTCGTAGGCGATTTGTGGTGAATGAACACCTTTCAAATCATTTTTTGTGCTTAATTACCAAATAATTTTTACTCCTCGAATATGTAATAGATATATGTCAATCATATGAAGCCCTTGGATCAAACCTATTTCATATCAAAGGGTAAAACCATCATAGTCTCTTAGGCGAGTTGTGGTGTATGAAAACCTTTCAAATCATATTGTTGTGATTAATTACCAAATATATTTGAGTCCTTGAATAGGTATTAGATATAATAAAATCATATGAAGCCCATGGATCAAAATCAATTCAAATCAAAGGGGAAAACCGTCATAGTCTCTTAGGCGAGTTGTGGTGTATCAAAACCTTTCAAATCATATTGTTGTGATTAATTACCAAATATATTTGAGTCCTTGAATAGGTATTAGATATAATAAAATCATATGAAGCCCTTGGATCAAAATCAATTCAAATCAAAGGGGAAAACCGTCATAGTCTATTAGGCAATTTTTGGTGTATGAACACCTTTCAAAAAAAATTTGTGCTTAATTACCAAATATTTTTTACTCCTTGAATATGTATTAGATATATTTCAATAATATGAAGCCCTTGGATCAAACTTGTTTCACATCAAAGGGTAAAACCGTCATAGTCTCTTAGGAGAGTTGTGGTGTATGAAAACCTTTCAAATCATTTTGTTGTGATTATTTACCAAATATATCTGAGTCCTGGAATAGGTATTAGATATAATAAAATCATATGAAGCGCTTGGATCAAAATCAATTCAAATCAAAGGGTAAAACCGTCATAGTCTCTTAGGGGATTTGTGTTGTATGAACACCTTTCAAATCATTTTGTTGTGAATAATTGCCAAATATTTTTGAGTCCTTGAATAGGTATTAGTTATATTTAAATCATATGAAACCCTTGGATCAAACTCAATTCAAATAAAAGGGTAAAATCGTCATAGTCTCGTAGGCGATTTGTGGTGTATGAACACCTTTCAAATCATTTTTTGTGCTTAATTACCAAATATTTTTGACTCTTTGAATAGGTATTAGATATATTTTAAATCATATGAAGACCTTGGATCAAACTTATTTCATATCAAACGGTAAAATCGTCAAAGTCTCTTAGGCAATTTGTGGTGTATGAACACCTTTTAAATCATTTTTTGTGTTTAATTACCAAATATATTTGAATCCTTGAATTGGTATTAGGTATACTTCAATCATATGAAAACTTGTTTCAAACTTATTTCAAATCAAAGGGTAAAACAGTCATAGTCTCTTAGGCGATTTGTGGTGAATGAACACCTTTCAATTCATTTTGTTGGAAATAATTACCAAATATTTTTGAGTCCTTGAATAGGTATTAGTTATATTTAAATCATATGAAACCCTTGGATCAAACTCAATTCAAATAAAAGGGTAAAACCGTCATAGTCTCGTAGGCGATTTGTGGTGTATGAACACCTTTCAAATCATTTTTTGTGCTTAATTACCAAATATTTTTGACTCTTTGAATAGGTATTAGATATATTTTAAATCATATGAAGACCTTGGACCAAACTTATTTCATATCAAACGGTAAAATCGTCAAAGTCTCTTAGGCAATTTGTGGTGTATGAACACCTTTTAAATCATTTTTTGTGTTTAATTACCAAATATATTTGAATCCTTGAATTGGTATTAGGTATACTTCAATCATAAGAAAACTTGTTTCAAACTTATTTCAAATCAAAGGGTAAAACTGTCATAGTCTCTTAGGCGATTTGTGGTGAATGAACACCTTTCAATTCATTTTGTTGGAAAAAATTACAAAATATTTTTGAGTCCTTGAATAGGTATTAGTTATATTTAAATCATATGAAACCCTTGGATCAAACTCAATTCAAATAAAAGGGTAAAACCGTCATAGTCTCGTAGGCGATTTGTGGTGTATGAACACCTTTCAAATCATTTTTTGTGCTTAATTACCAAATATTTTTGACTCTTTGAATAGGTATTAGATATATTTAAATCATATGAAGACCTTGGATCAAACTTATTTCATATCAAACGGTAAAATCGTCAAAGTCTCTTAGGCAATTTGTGGTGTATGAACACCTTTTAAATCATTTTTTTTGTGTTTAATTACCAAATATATTTGAATCCTTGAATTGGTATTAGGTATACTTCAATCATATGAAAACTTGTTTCAAACTTATTTCAAATCAAAGGGTAAAACAGTCATAGTCTCTTAGGCGATTTGTGGTGAATGAAAACCTTTTAATTCATTTTGTTGGAAATAATTACCAAATATTTTTGAGTCCTTGAATAGGTATTAGTTATATTCAAATCATATGAAACCCTTGGATCAAACTCAATTCAAATCAAAGGGTAAAACCGTCCTAGTCTCTTAGGCGATTTGTGGTGTATGAACACCTTTCAAATCATTTTGTTGTGAATAATTACCAAATATTTTTGATTCCTTATATAGGTATTATATATATTTAAAGCATATGAAGCCCTTAGATCAAACTCAATTCAAATTAAAGGGTGAAACCGTCATAGTCTCTTAGGGGATTTGTGGTGTATTTACACCTTTCAAATTGTTTTGTTTTGAATAATTACCAAATATTTTTGAGTCCTTGAATAGGTAGTAGATATATTTAAAACATATGAAGCCCTTGGATCAAACTCAATTCAAATAAAAGGGTAAAACCGTCATAGTCTCTTAGGCGATTTGTGGTGTATGAACACCTTTCAAATCATTTTTTGTTCTTAATTACCAAATATTTTTGACTCTTTGAATAGGTATTAGATATATTTAGAGCATATGAAGCCCTTGGATCAAACTTAATTCAAATCAAAAGGTAAAACAGTCATAGACTCGTAGGCGATTTGTGGTGAATGAACGCCTTTCAAATCATTTTTTGTGCTTAATTACCAAATATATTTTACTCCTTGAATATGTATTAGATATATTTCAATAATATGAAGCCCTTGGATCAAACCTATTTCATATCAAAGGGTAAAACCTTCATAGCCTCTTAGGAGAGTTGTTGTGTATGAAAGCTTTCAAATCATTTTGTTGTGATTATTTACCAAATATATCTGAGTCCTTGAATAGGTATTAGATATAATAAAATTATATGAAGCGCTTGGATTAAAATCAATTCAAATCAAAGGGTCAAACCATCATAGTCTCTTAGGGGATTTGTGTTGTATGAACACCTTTCAAATCATTTTGATGTGAATAATTGCCAAATATGTTTTTAAGTCCTTGAATAGGTATTAGATCTATTAAAAGTATATGAAGACCTTGGATCAAAAGTATTTCATATCAAAGGGTACAACCGTCATAGTCTCTTAGGCGATTTGTGGTGAATGAACACCTTTCAATTCATTTTGTTGGAAATAATTACCAAATATTTTTGAGTCCTTGAATAATTATTAGTTATATTTAAATCATATGAAACCCTTGGATAAAACTCAATTCAAATCAAAGGGTAAAACCGTCATAGTCTCGTAGACGATTTGTGGTGTATGAACACCTTTCAAATCATTTTTTGTGCTTAATTACCAAATTTTTTTGACTCTTTGAATAGGTATTAGATATATTTAAATCATATGAAGACCTTGGATCAAACTTATTTCATATCAAACGCTAAAATCGTCAAAGTCTCTAAGGCAATTTGTGGTGTATGAACACCTTTTAAATCATTTTTTGTGTTTAATTACCAAATATATTTGAATCCTTGAATTGGTATTAGGTATACTTCAATCATATGAAAAGTTGTTTCAAACTTATTTCAAATCAAATGGTAAAATTGTCATAGTCTCTTAGGCGATTTGTGGTGAATGAACACCTTTCAATTCATTTTGTTGGAAATAATTACCAAATATTTTTGAGTCCTTGAATAGGTATTAGTTATATTTAAATCATATGAAACCCTTGGATCAAACTCATTCAAATCAAAGGGTAAAACCGTCCTAGTCTCTTAGGCGATTTGTGGTGGTTGAACACCTTTCAAATCATTTTTTGTTCTTAATTACCAAATACTTTTGACTCTTTGAATAGGTATTAGATATATTTAAAGCATATGAAGCCCTTGGATCAAACTTAATTCAAATCAAAAGGTAAAACAGACATAGACTCGTAGGCAATTTGTGGTCAATGAACACCTTTCAAATCATTTCTTGTGCTTAATTACCAAATATTTTTTACTCCTTGAATATGTATTAGATATATTTCAATAATATGAAGCCCTTGGATCAAACTTATTTCATATCAAAGGGTAAAACTGTCATAGTCTCTTAGGAGAGTTGTGGTGTATGAAAACCAGTCAAATCATTTTGTTGTGATTATTTACCAAATATATCTGAGTCCTTGAAAAGGTATTAGATATAATAAAATCATATGAAGCGCTTGGATCAAAATCAATTCAAATGAAAGGGTAAAACCGTCATAGTCTCTTAGGGGATTTGTGTTGTATGAACACCTTTCAAATCATTTTGTTGTGAATAATTGCCAAATATTTTTTTAAGTCCTTGAATAGGTATTAGATCTATTTAAAGCATATGAAGCCCTTGGATCAAAAGCATTTCATATCAAAGGGTAAAACCATCATAGTCTCTTAGGCGATTTGTGGTGAATGAACACCTTTCAATTCATTTTGTTGGAAATAATTACCAAATATTTTTGAGTCCTTGAATAGGTATTAGTTATATTTAAATCACATCAAACCCTCAATTTAAATCAAAGGGTAAAACCGTCATAGTCTCGTAGTCGATTTGTGGTGTATGAACACCTTCCAAATCATTTTTTGTGCTTAATTAAAAAATATTTTTGACTCTTTGAATAGGTATTAGATATATTTAAATCATATGAAGACCTTGGATCAAACTTATTTCATATCAAACGGTAAAATTGTCAAAGTCTCTTAGGCAATTTGTGGTGTATGAACACCTTTTAAATCATTTTTTGTTTTTAATTACCAAATATATTTGAATCCTTGAATTGGTATTAGGTATACTTCAATCATATGAAAACTTGTTTCAAACTTATTTCAAATCAAGGGGTAAAACTGTCATAGTCTCTTAGGCGATTTGTGGTGAATGAACACCTTTCAATTCATTTTGTTGGAAATAATTTTCAAATATTTTTGAGTCCTTGAATAGGTATTAGTTATATTTAAATCATATGAAACCCTTGGATCAAACTCAATTCAAATCAAAGGGTAAAACCGTCATAGTCTCTTAGGCGATTTGTGGTGTATGAACACCTTTCAAATCATTTTTTGTGCTTAATTACCAAATATTTTTGACTCTTTGAATAGGTATTAGATATATTTAAAGCATATGAATCACTTGGATCAAACTTAATTCAAATCAAAAGGTAAAACAGTCATAGACTCGTATGCGATTTGTAGTGAATGAACACCTTTCAAATCATTTTTTGTGCTTAATTACCAAATAATTTTTACTCCTCGAATATGTAATAGATATATGTCAATCATATGAAGCCCTTGGATCAAACCTATTTCATATCAAAGGGTAAAACTATCATAGTCTCTTAGGCGAGTTGTGGTGTATGAAAACCTTTCAAATCATATTGTTGTGATTAATTACCAAATATATTTGAGTCCTTGAATAGGTATTAGATATAATAAAATCATATGAAGCCCATGGATCAAAATCAATTCAAATCAAAGGGGAAAACCGTCATAGTCTCTGAGGCGAGTTGTGGTGTATTAAAAACCTTTCAAATCATATTGTTGTGATTAATTACCAAATATATTTGAGTCCTTGAATAGGTATTAGATATAATAAAATCATATGAAGCCCTTGGATCAAAATCAATTCAAATCAAAGGGGAAAACCGTCATAGTCTATTAGGCAATTTTAGGTGTATGAACACCTTTCAAAAAAATTTGTTGTGCTTAATTACCAAATTTTTTTACTCCTTGAATATGTATTAGATATATTTCAATAATATGAAGCCCTTGGATCAAACTTGTTTCACATCAAAGGGTAAAACCGTCATAGTCTCTTAGGAGAGTTGTGGTGTATGAAAACCTTTCAAATCATTTTGTTGTGATTATTTACCAAATATATCTGAGTCCTGGAATAGGTATTAGATATAGTAAAATCATATGAAGCGCTTGGATCAAAATCAATTCAAATCAAAGGGTAAAACCGTCATAGTCTCTTAGGGGATTTGTGTTGTATGAACACCTTTCAAATCATTTTGTTGTGAATAATTGCCAAATATTTTTTTAAGTCCTTGAATAGGTATTAGATCTATTTAAAGCATATGAAGCCCTAGGATCAAAAGTATTTCATATCAAAGGGTAAAACCGTCATAGTCTCTTAGGCGATTTGTGGTGAATGAACACCTTTCAATTCAATTTGTTGGAAATAATTACCAAATATTTTTGAGTCCTTGAATAGGTATTAGTTATATTTAAATCATATGAAACCCTTGGATCAAACTCAATTCAAATAAAAGGGTAAAACCGTCATAGTCTCGTAGGCGATTTGTGGTGAATGAAAACCTTTCAAATCATTTCTTGTGCTTAATTACCAAAAATTTTTTACTCCTTGAATATGTATTAGATATATTTCAATAATATGAAGCCCTTGGATGAAACTTATTTCATATCAAAGGGTAAAACTGTCATAGTCTCTTAGGAGAGTTGTGGTGTATGAACACCTTCCAAATCATTTTTTGTGCTTAATTAAAAAATATTTTTGACTCTTTGAATAGGTATTAGATATATTTAAATCATATGAAGACCTTGGATCAAACTTATTTCATATCAAAGGGTACAACCGTCATAGTCTCTTAGGCGATTTGTGGTGAATGAACACCTTTCAATTCATTTTGTTGGAAATAATTACCAAATATTTTTGAGTCCTTGAATAATTATTAGTTATATTTAAATCATATGAAACCCTTGGATAAAACTCAATTCAAATCAAAGGGTAAAACCGTCATAGTCTCGTAGACGATTTGTGGTGTATGAACACCTTTCAAATCATTTTTTGTGCTTAATTACCAAATATTTTTGACTCTTTGAATAGGTATTAGATATATTTAAATCATATGAAGACCTTGGATCAAACTTATTTCATATCAAACGGTAAAATCGTCAAAGTCTCTTAGGCAATTTCTGGTGTATGAACACCTTTTAAATCATTTTTTGTGTTTAATTACCAAATATATTTGAATCCTTGAATTGGTATTAGGTATACTTCAATCATATGAAAACTTGTTTCTAACTTATTTCAAATCAAAGGGTAAAACAGTCATAGTCTCTTAGGCGATTTGTGGTGAATGAACACCTTTCAATTCATTTTGTTGGAAATAATTACCAAATATTTTTGAGTCCTTGAATAGGTATTAGTTATATTCAAATCATATGAAACCCTTGGATCAAACTCAATTCAAATCAAAGGGTAAAACCGTCCTAGTCTCTTAGGCGATTTGTGGTGTATGAACACCTTTCAAATCATTTTGTTGTGAATAATTACCAAATATTTTTGATTCCTTATATAGGTATTATATATATTTAAAGCATATGAAGCCCTTAGATCAAACTCAATTCAAATTAAAGGGTGAAACCGTCATAGTCTCTTAGGGGATTTGTGGTGTATTTACACCTTTCAAATTGTTTTGTTTTGAATAATTACCAAATATTTTTGAGTCCTTGAATAGGTAGTAGATATATTTAAAACATATGAAGCCCTTGGATCAAACTCAATTCAAATAAAAGGGTAAAACCGTCATAGTCTCTTAGGCGATTTGTGGTGTATGAACACCTTTCAAATCATTTTTTGTTCTTAATTACCAAATATTTTTGACTCTTTGAATAGGTATTAGATATATTTAGAGCATATGAAGCCCTTGGATCAAACTTAATTCAAATCAAAAGGTAAAACAGTCATAGACTCGTAGGCGATTTGTGGTGAATGAACGCCTTTCAAATCATTTTTTGTGCTTAATTACCAAATATATTTTGCCTCCTTTAATATGTATTAGATATATTTCAATAATATGAAGCCCTTGGATCAAACCTATTTCATATCAAAGGGTAAAACCTTCATAGTCTCTTAGGAGAGTTGTTGTGTATGAAAACCTTTCAAATCATTTTGTTGTGATTATTTACCAAATATATCTGAGTCCTTGAATAGGTATTAGATATAATAAAATTATATGAAGCGCTTGGATTAAAATCAATTCAAATCAAAGGGTCAAACCATCATAGTCTCTTAGGGGATTTGTGTTGTATGAACACCTTTCAAATCATTTTAATGTGAATAATTGCCAAATATGTTTTTAAGTCCTTGAATAGGTATTAGATCTATTAAAAGTATATGAAGACCTTGGATCAAAAGTATTTCATATCAAAGGGTACAACCGTCATAGTCTCTTAGGCGATTTGTGGTGAATGAACACCTTTCAATTCATTTTGTTGGAAATAATTACCAAATATTTTTGAGTCCTTGAATAATTATTAGTTATATTTAAATCATATGAAACCCTTGGATAAAACTCAATTCAAATCAAAGGGTAAAACCGTCATGGTCTCGTAGACGATTTGTGGTGTATGAACACCTTTCAAATCATTTTTTGTGCTTAATTACCAAATTTTTTTGACTCTTTGAATAGGTATTAGATATATTTAAATCATATGAAGACCTTGGATCAAACTTATTTCATATCAAACGCTAAAATCGTCAAAGTCTCTAAGGCAATTTGTGGTGTATGAACACCTTTTAAATCATTTTTTGTGTTTAATTACCAAATATATTTGAATCCTTGAATTGGTATTAGGTATACTTCAATCATATGAAAAGTTGTTTCAAACTTATTTCAAATCAAATGGTAAAATTGTCATAGTCTCTTAGGCGATTTGTGGTGAATGAACACCTTTCAATTCATTTTGTTGGAAATAATTACCAAATATTTTTGAGTCCTTGAATAGGTATTAGTTATATTTAAATCATATGAAACCCTTGGATCAAACTCATTCAAATCAAAGGGTAAAACCGTCCTAGTCTCTTAGGCGATTTGTGGTGTTTGAACACCTTTCAAATCATTTTTTGTTCTTAATTACCAAATACTTTTGACTCTTTGAATAGGTATTAGATATATTTAAAGCATATGAAGCCCTTGGATCAAACTTAATTCAAATCAAAAGGTAAAACAGACATAGACTCGTAGGCAATTTGTGGTCAATGAACACCTTTCAAATCATTTCTTGTGCTTAATTACCAAATATTTTTTACTCCTTGAATATGTATTAGATATATTTCAATAATATGAAGCCCTTGGATCAAACTTATTTCATATCAAAGGGTAAAACTGTCATAGTCTCTTAGGAGAGTTGTGGTGTATGAAAACCAGTCAAATCATTTTGTTGTGATTATTTACCAAATATATCTGAGTCCTTGAAAAGGTATTAGATATAATAAAATCATATGAAGCGCTTGGATCAAAATCAATTCAAATCAAAGGGTAAAACCGTCATAGTCTCTTAGGGGATTTGTGTTGTATGAACACCTTTCAAATCATTTTGTTGTGAATAATTGCCAAATATTTTTTTAAGTCCTTGAATAGGTATTAGATCTATTTAAAGCATATGAAGCCCTTGGATCAAAAGCATTTCATATCAAAGGGTAAAACCATCATAGTCTCTTAGGCGATTTGTGGTGAATGAACACCTTTCAATTCATTTTGTTGGAAATAATTACCAAATATCTTTGAGTCCTTGAATAGGTATTAGTTATATTTAAATCACCGATCAAACTCAATTTAAATCAAAGGGTAAAACCGTCATAGTCTCGTAGTCGATTTGTGGTGTATGAACACCTTCCAAATCATTTTTTGTGCTTAATTAAAAAATATTTTTGACTCTTTGAATAGGTATTAGATATATTTAAATCATATGAAGACCTTGGATCAAACTTATTTCATATCAAACGGTAAAATTGTCAAAGTCTCTTAGGCAATTTGTGGTGTATGAACACCTTTTAAATCATTTTTTGTTTTTAATTACCAAATATATTTGAATCCTTGAATTGGTATTAGGTATACTTCAATCATATGAAAACTTGTTTCAAACTTGTTTCAAATCAAAGGGTAAAACTGTCATAGTCTCTTAGGCGATTTGTGGTGAATGAACACCTTTCAATTCATTTTGTTGGAAAAAATTACAAAATATTTTTGAGTCCTTGAATAGGTATTAGTTATATTTAAATCATATGAAACCCTTGGATCAAACTCAATTCAAATAAAAGGGTAAAACCGTCATAGTCTCGTAGGCGATTTGTGGTGTATGAACACCTTTCAAATCATTTTTTGTGCTTAATTACCAAATATTTTTGACTCTTTGAATAGGTATTAGATATATTTAAATCATATGAAGACCTTGGATCAAACTTATTTCATATCAAACGGTAAAATCGTCAAAGTCTCTTAGGCAATTTGTGGTGTATGAACACCTTTTAAATCATTTTTTGTGTTTAATTACCAAATATATTTGAATCCTTGAATTGGTATTAGGTATACTTCAATCATATGAAAACTTGTTTCAAACTTATTTCAAATCAAAGGGTAAAACAGTCATAGTCTCTTAGGCGATTTGTGGTGAATGAACACCTTTTAATTCATTTTGTTGGAAATAATTACCAAATATTTTTGAGTCCTTGAATAGGTATTAGTTATATTCAAATCATATGAAACCCTTGGATCAAACTCAATTCAAATCAAAGGGTAAAACCGTCCTAGTCTCTTAGGCGATTTGTGGTGTATGAACACCTTTCAAATCATTTTGTTGTGAATAATTACCAAATATTTTTGATTCCTTATATAGGTATTATATATATTTAAAGCATATGAAGCCCTTAGATCAAACTCAATTCAAATTAAAGGGTGAAACCGTCATAGTCTCTTAGGGGATTTGTGGTGTATTTACACCTTTCAAATTGTTTTGTTTTGAATAATTACCAAATATTTTTGAGTCCTTGAATAGGTAGTAGATATATTTAAAACATATGAAGCCCTTGGATCAAACTCAATTCAAATAAAAGGGTAAAACCGTCATAGTCTCTTAGGCGATTTGTGGTGTATGAACACCTTTCAAATCATTTTTTGTTCTTAATTACCAAATATTTTTGACTCTTTGAATAGGTATTAGATATATTTAGAGCATATGAAGCCCTTGGATCAAACTTAATTCAAATCAAAAGGTAAAACAGTCATAGACTCGTAGGCGATTTGTGGTGAATGAACGCCTTTCAAATCATTTTTTGTGCTTAATTACCAAATATATTTTACTCCTTGAATATGTATTAGATATATTTCAATAATATGAAGCCCTTGGATCAAACCTATTTCATATCAAAGGGTAAAACCTTCATAGCCTCTTAGGAGAGTTGTTGTGTATGAAAGCTTTCAAATCATTTTGTTGTGATTATTTACCAAATATATCTGAGTCCTTGAATAGGTATTAGATATAATAAAATTATATGAAGCGCTTGGATTAAAATCAATTCAAATCAAAGGGTCAAACCATCATAGTCTCTTAGGGGATTTGTGTTGTATGAACACCTTTCAAATCATTTTGATGTGAATAATTGCCAAATATGTTTTTAAGTCCTTGAATAGGTATTAGATCTATTAAAAGTATATGAAGACCTTGGATCAAAAGTATTTCATATCAAAGGGTACAACCGTCATAGTCTCTTAGGCGATTTGTGGTGAATGAACACCTTTCAATTCATTTTGTTGGAAATAATTACCAAATATTTTTGAGTCCTTGAATAATTATTAGTTATATTTAAATCATATGAAACCCTTGGATAAAACTCAATTCAAATCAAAGGGTAAAACCGTCATAGTCTCGTAGACGATTTGTGGTGTATGAACACCTTTCAAATCATTTTTTGTGCTTAATTACCAAATTTTTTTGACTCTTTGAATAGGTATTAGATATATTTAAATCATATGAAGACCTTGGATCAAACTTATTTCATATCAAACGCTAAAATCGTCAAAGTCTCTAAGGCAATTTGTGGTGTATGAACACCTTTTAAATCATTTTTTGTGTTTAATTACCAAATATATTTGAATCCTTGAATTGGTATTAGGTATACTTCAATCATATGAAAAGTTGTTTCAAACTTATTTCAAATCAAATGGTAAAATTGTCATAGTCTCTTAGGCGATTTGTGGTGAATGAACACCTTTCAATTTATTTTGTTGGAAATAATTACCAAATATTTTTGAGTCCTTGAATAGGTATTAGTTATATTTAAATCATATGAAACCCTTGGATCAAACTCATTCAAATCAAAGGGTAAAACCGTCCTAGTCTCTTAGGCGATTTGTGGTGTTTGAACACCTTTCAAATTATTTTTTGTTCTTAATTACCAAATACTTTTGACTCTTTGAATAGGTATTAGATATATTTAAAGCATATGAAGCCCTTGGATCAAACTTAATTCAAATCAAAAGGTAAAACAGACATAGACTCGTAGGCAATTTGTGGTCAATGAACACCTTTCAAATCATTTCTTGTGCTTAATTACCAAATATTTTTTACTCCTTGAATATGTATTAGATATATTTCAATAATATGAAGCCCTTGGATCAAACTTATTTCATATCAAAGGGTAAAACTGTCATAGTCTCTTAGGAGAGTTGTGGTGTATGAAAACCAGTCAAATCATTTTGTTGTGATTATTTACCAAATATATCTGAGTCCTTGAAAAGGTATTAGATATAATAAAATCATATGAAGCGCTTGGATCAAAATCAATTCAAATGAAAGGGTAAAACCGTCATAGTCTCTTAGGGGATTTGTGTTGTATGAACACCTTTCAAATCATTTTGTTGTGAATAATTGCCAAATATTTTTTTAAGTCCTTGAATAGGTATTAGATCTATTTAAAGCATATGAAGCCCTTGGATCAAAAGCATTTCATATCAAAGGGTAAAACCATCATAGTCTCTTAGGCGATTTGTGGTGAATGAACACCTTTCAATTCATTTTGTTGGAAATAATTACCAAATATTTTTGAGTCCTTGAATAGGTATTAGTTATATTTAAATCACATCAAACTCAATTTAAATCAAAGGGTAAAACCGTCATAGTCTCGTAGTCGATTTGTGGTGTATGAACACCTTCCAAATCATTTTTTGTGCTTAATTAAAAAATATTTTTGACTCTTTGAATAGGTATTAGATATATTTAAATCATATGAAGACCTTGGATCAAACTTATTTCATATCAAACGGTAAAATTGTCAAAGTCTCTTAGGCAATTTGTGGTGTATGAACACCTTTTAAATCATTTTTTGTTTTTAATTACCAAATATATTTGAATCCTTGAATTGGTATTAGGTATACTTCAATCATATGAAAACTTGTTTCAAACTTATTTCAAATCAAGGGGTAAAACTGTCATAGTCTCTTAGGCGATTTGTGGTGAATGAACACCTTTCAATTCATTTTGTTGGAAATAATTTTCAAATATTTTTGAGTCCTTGAATAGGTATTAGTTATATTTAAATCATATGAAACCCTTGGATCAAACTCAATTCAAATCAAAGGGTAAAACCGTCATAGTCTCTTAGGCGATTTGTGGTGTATGAACACCTTTCAAATCATTTTTTGTGCTTAATTACCAAATATTTTTGACTCTTTGAATAGGTATTAGATATTTTTAAAGCATATGAATCACTTGGATCAAACTTAATTCAAATCAAAAGGTAAAACAGTCATAGACTCGTAGGCGATTTGTAGTGAATGAACACCTATCAAATCATTTTTTGTGCTTAATTACCAAATAATTTTTACTCCTCGAATATGTAATAGATATATGTCAATCATATGAAGCCCTTGGATCAAACCTATTTCATATCAAAGGGTAAAACTATCATAGTCTCTTAGGCGAGTTGTGGTGTATGAAAACCTTTCAAATCATATTGTTGTGATTAATTACCAAATATATTTGAGTCCTTGAATAGGTATTAGATATAATAAAATCATATGAAGCCCATGGATCAAAATCAATTCAAATCAAAGGGGAAAACCGTCATAGTCTCTTAGGCGAGTTGTGGTGTATCAAAAACCTTTCAAATCATATTGTTGTGATTAATTACCAAATATATTTGAGTCCTTGAATAGGTATTAGATATAATAAAATCATATGAAGCCCTTGGATCAAAATCAATTCAAATCAAAGGGGAAAACCGTCATAGTCTATTAGGCAATTTTAGGTGTATGAACACCTTTCAAAAAAAATTTGTGCTTAATTACCAAATTTTTTTTACTCCTTGAATATGTATTAGATATATTTCAATAATATGAAGCCCTTGGATCAAACTTGTTTCACATCAAAGGGTAAAACCGTCATAGTCTCTTAGGAGAGTTGTGGTGTATGAAAACCTTTCAAATCATTTTGTTGTGATTATTTACCAAATATATCTGAGTCCTGGAATAGGTATTAGATATAGTAAAATCATGTGAAGCGCTTGGATCAAAATCAATTCAAATCAAAGGGTAAAACCGTCATAGTCTCTTAGGGGATTTGTGTTGTATGAACACCTTTCAAATCATTTTGTTGTGAATAATTGCCAAATATTTTTTTAAGTCCTTGAATAGGTATTAGATCTATTTAAAGCATATGAAGCCCTAGGATCAAAAGTATTTCATATCAAAGGGTAAAACCGTCATAGTCTCTTAGGCGATTTGTGGTGAATGAACACCTTTCAATTCAATTTGTTGGAAATAATTACCAAATATTTTTGAGTCCTTGAATAGGTATTAGTTATATTTAAATCATATGAAACCCTTGGATCAAACTCAATTCAAATAAAAGGGTAAAACCGTCATAGTCTCGTAGGCGATTTGTGGTGAATGAACACCTTTCAAATCATTTCTTGTGCTTAATTACCAAAAAATTTTTACTCCTTGAATATGTATTAGATATATTTCAATAATATGAAGCCCTTGGATGAAACTTATTTCATATCAAAGGGTAAAACTGTCATAGTCTCTTAGGAGAGTTGTGGTGTATGAACACCTTCCAAATCATTTTTTGTGCTTAATTAAAAAATATTTTTGACTCTTTGAATAGGTATTAGATATATTTAAATCATATGAAGACCTTGGATCAAACTTATTTCATATCAAAGGGTACAACCGTCATAGTCTCTTAGGCGATTTGTGGTGAATGAACACCTTTCAATTCATTTTGTTGGAAATAATTACCAAATATTTTTGAGTCCTTGAATAATTATTAGTTATATTTAAATCATATGAAACCCTTGGATAAAACTCAATTCAAATCAAAGG
This sequence comes from Patellifolia procumbens, assembly GCA_947645195.1. Classification (NCBI taxonomy): domain Eukaryota; kingdom Viridiplantae; phylum Streptophyta; class Magnoliopsida; order Caryophyllales; family Amaranthaceae; genus Patellifolia; species Patellifolia procumbens. The sequence goes on along the minus strand of CANSGD010000433.1, from coordinate 104,073 downwards.
GTAAAACCGTCATAGTCTCGTAGACGATTTGTGGTGTATGAACACCTTTCAAATCATTTTTTGTGCTTAATTACCAAATATTTTTGACTCTTTGAATAGGTATTAGATATATTTAAATCATATGAAGACCTTGGATCAAACTTATTTCATATCAAACGGTAAAATCGTCAAAGTCTCTTAGGCAATTTCTGGTGTATGAACACCTTTTAAATCATTTTTTGTGTTTAATTACCAAATATATTTGAATCCTTGAATTGGTATTAGGTATACTTCAATCATATGAAAACTTGTTTCTAACTTATTTCAAATCAAAGGGTAAAACAGTCATAGTCTCTTAGGCGATTTGTGGTGAATGAACACCTTTCAATTCATTTTGTTGGAAATAATTACCAAATATTTTTGAGTCCTTGAATAGGTATTAGTTATATTCAAATCATATGAAACCCTTGGATCAAACTCAATTCAAATCAAAGGGTAAAACCGTCCTAGTCTCTTAGGCGATTTGTGGTGTATGAACACCTTTCAAATCATTTTGTTGTGAATAATTACCAAATATTTTTGATTCCTTATATAGGTATTATATATATTTAAAGCATATGAAGCCCTTAGATCAAACTCAATTCAAATTAAAGGGTGAAACCGTCATAGTCTCTTAGGGGATTTGTGGTGTATTTACACCTTTCAAATTGTTTTGTTTTGAATAATTACCAAATATTTTTGAGTCCTTGAATAGGTAGTAGATATATTTAAAACATATGAAGCCCTTGGATCAAACTCAATTCAAATAAAAGGGTAAAACCGTCATAGTCTCTTAGGCGATTTGTGGTGTATGAACACCTTTCAAATCATTTTTTGTTCTTAATTACCAAATATTTTTGACTCTTTGAATAGGTATTAGATATATTTAGAGCATATGAAGCCCTTGGATCAAACTTAATTCAAATCAAAAGGTAAAACAGTCATAGACTCGTAGGCGATTTGTGGTGAATGAACGCCTTTCAAATCATTTTTTGTGCTTAATTACCAAATATATTTTGCTCCTTTAATATGTATTAGATATATTTCAATAATATGAAGCCCTTGGATCAAACCTATTTCATATCAAAGGGTAAAACCTTCATAGTCTCTTAGGAGAGTTGTTGTGTATGAAAACCTTTCAAATCATTTTGTTGTGATTATTTACCAAATATATCTGAGTCCTTGAATAGGTATTAGATATAATAAAATTATATGAAGCGCTTGGATTAAAATCAATTCAAATCAAAGGGTAAAACCATCATAGTCTCTTAGGGGATTTGTGTTGTATGAACACCTTTCAAATCATTTTAATGTGAATAATTGCCAAATATGTTTTTAAGTCCTTGAATAGGTATTAGATCTATTAAAAGTATATGAAGACCTTGGATCAAAAGTATTTCATATCAAAGGGTACAACCGTCATAGTCTCTTAGGCGATTTGTGGTGAATGAACACCTTTCAATTCATTTTGTTGGAAATAATTACCAAATATTTTTGAGTCCTTGAATAATTATTAGTTATATTTAAATCATATGAAACCCTTGGATAAAACTCAATTCAAATCAAAGGGTAAAACCGTCATGGTCTCGTAGACGATTTGTGGTGTATGAACACCTTTCAAATCATTTTTTGTGCTTAATTACCAAATTTTTTGACTCTTTGAATAGGTATTAGATATATTTAAATCATATGAAGACCTTGGATCAAACTTATTTCATATCAAACGCTAAAATCGTCAAAGTCTCTAAGGCAATTTGTGGTGTATGAACACCTTTTAAATCATTTTTTGTGTTTAATTACCAAATATATTTGAATCCTTGAATTGGTATTAGGTATACTTCAATCATATGAAAAGTTGTTTCAAACTTATTTCAAATCAAATGGTAAAATTGTCATAGTCTCTTAGGCGATTTGTGGTGAATGAACACCTTTCAATTCATTTTGTTGGAAATAATTACCAAATATTTTTGAGTCCTTGAATAGGTATTAGTTATATTTAAATCATATGAAACCCTTGGATCAAACTCATTCAAATCAAAGGGTAAAACCGTCCTAGTCTCTTAGGCGATTTGTGGTGTTTGAACACCTTTCAAATCATTTTTTGTTCTTAATTACCAAATACTTTTGACTCTTTGAATAGGTATTAGATATATTTAAAGCATATGAAGCCCTTGGATCAAACTTAATTCAAATCAAAAGGTAAAACAGACATAGACTCGTAGGCAATTTGTGGTCAATGAACACCTTTCAAATCATTTCTTGTGCTTAATTACCAAATATTTTTTACTCCTTGAATATGTATTAGATATATTTCAATAATATGAAGCCCTTGGATCAAACTTATTTCATATCAAAGGGTAAAACTGTCATAGTCTCTTAGGAGAGTTGTGGTGTATGAAAACCAGTCAAATCATTTTGTTGTGATTATTTACCAAATATATCTGAGTCCTTGAAAAGGTATTAGATATAATAAAATCATATGAAGCGCTTGGATCAAAATCAATTCAAATCAAAGGGTAAAACCGTCATAGTCTCTTAGGGGATTTGTGTTGTATGAACACCTTTCAAATCATTTTGTTGTGAATAATTGCCAAATATTTTTTTAAGTCCTTGAATAGGTATTAGATCTATTTAAAGCATATGAAGCCCTTGGATCAAAAGCATTTCATATCAAAGGGTAAAACCATCATAGTCTCTTAGGCGATTTGTGGTGAATGAACACCTTTCAATTCATTTTGTTGGAAATAATTACCAAATATCTTTGAGTCCTTGAATAGGTATTAGTTATATTTAAATCACATCAAACTCAATTTAAATCAAAGGGTAAAACCGTCATAGTCTCGTAGTCGATTTGTGGTGTATGAACACCTTCCAAATCATTTTTTGTGCTTAATTAAAAAATATTTTTGACTCTTTGAATAGGTATTAGATATATTTAAATCATATGAAGACCTTGGATCAAACTTATTTCATATCAAACGGTAAAATTGTCAAAGTCTCTTAGGCAATTTGTGGTGTATGAACACCTTTTAAATCATTTTTTGTTTTTAATTACCAAATATATTTGAATCCTTGAATTGGTATTAGGTATACTTCAATCATATGAAAACTTGTTTCAAACTTGTTTCAAATCAAAGGGTAAAACTGTCATAGTCTCTTAGGCGATTTGTGGTGAATGAACACCTTTCAATTCATTTTGTTGGAAATAATTTTCAAATATTTTTGAGTCCTTGAATAGGTATTAGTTATATTTAAATCATATGAAACCCTTGGATCAAACTCAATTCATATCAAAGGGTAAAACCGTCATAGTCTCTTAGGCGATTTGTGGTGTATGAACACCTTTCAAATCATTTTTTGTGCTTAATTACCAAATATTTTTGACTCTTTGAATAGGTATTAGATATATTTAAAGCATATGAATCACTTGGATCAAACTTAATTCAAATCAAAAGGTAAAACAGTCATAGACTCGTAGGCGATTTGTGGTGAATGAACACCTTTCAAATCATTTTTTGTGCTTAATTACCAAATAATTTTTACTCCTCGAATATGTAATAGATATATGTCAATCATATGAAGCCCTTGGATCAAACCTATTTCATATTAAAGGGTAAAACCATCATAGTCTCTTAGGCGAGTTGTGGTGTATGAAAACCTTTCAAATCATATTGTTGTGATTAATTACCAAATATATTTGAGTCCTTGAATAGGTATTAGATATAATAAAATCATATGAAGCCCATGGATCAAAATCAATTCAAATCAAAGGGGAAAACCGTCATAGTCTCTTAGGCGAGTTGTGGTGTATCAAAAACCTTTCAAATCATATTGTTGTGATTAATTACCAAATATATTTGAGTCCTTGAATAGGTATTAGATATAATAAAATCATATGAAGCCCTTGGATCAAAATCAATTCAAATCGAAGGGGAAAAACGTCATAGTCTATTAGGCAATTTTTGGTGTATGAACACCTTTCAAAAAAAAATTGTGCTTAATTACCAAATATTTTTTACTCCTTGAATATGTATTAGATATATTTCAATAATATGAAGCCCTTGGATCAAACTTGTTTCACATCAAAGGGTAAAACCGTCATAGTCTCTTAAGAGAGTTGTGGTGTATGAAAACCTTTCAAATCATTTTGTTGTGATGATTTACCAAATATATCTGAGTCCTGGAATAGGTATTAGATATAGTAAAATCATATGAAGCGCTTGGATCAAAATCAATTCAAATCAAAGGGTAAAACCGTTATAGTCTCTTAGGGGATTTGTGTTGTATGAACACCTTTCAAATCATTTTGTTGTGAATAATTGCCAAATATTTTTTTAAGTCCTTGAATAGGTATTAGATCTATTTAAAGCATATGAAGCCCTAGGATCAAAAGTATTTCATATCAAAGGGTAAAACCGTCATAGTCTCTTAGGCTATTTGTGGTGAATGAACACCTTTCAATTCAATTTGTTGGAAATAATTACCAAATATTTTTGAGTCCTTGAATAGGTATTAGTTATATTTAAATCATATGAAACCCTTGGATCAAACTCAATTCAAATAAAAGGGTAAAACCGTCATAGTCTCGTAGGCGATTTGTGGTGTATGAACACCTTTCAAATCATTTTTTGTGCTTAATTACCAAATATTTTTGACTCTTTGAATAGGTATTAGATATATTTTAAATCATATGAAGACCTTGGATCAAACTTATTTCATATCAAACGGTAAAATCGTCAAAGTCTCTTAGGCAATTTGTGGTGTATGAACACCTTTTAAATCATTTTTTGTGTTTAATTACCAAATATATTTGAATCCTTGAATTGGTATTAGGTATACTTCAATCATATGAAAACTTGTTTCAAACTAATTTCAAATCAAAGGGTAAAACTGTCATAGTCTCTTAGGCGATTTGTGGTGAATGAACACCTTTCAATTCATTTTGTTGGAAATAATTACCAAATATTTTTGAGTCCTTGAATAGGTATTAGTTATATTTAAATCATATGAAACCCTTGGATCAAACTCATTCAAATCAAAGGGTAAAACCGTCCTAGTCTCTTAGGCGATTTGTGGTGTATGAACACCTTTCAAATCATTTTTTGTTCTTAATTACCAAATACTTTTGACTCTTTGAATAGGTATTAGATATATTTAAATCATATGAAGACCTTGGATCAAACTTATTTCATATCAAACGGTAAAATCTTCAAAGTCTCTTAGGCAATTTGTGGTGTATGAACACCTTTTAAATCATTTTTTGTGTTTAATTACCAAATATATTTGAATCCTTGAATTGGTCTTAGGTATACTTCAATCATATGAAAACTTGTTTCAAACTTATTTCAAATCAAAGGGTAAAACATTCATAGTCTCTTAGGCGATTTGTGGTGAATGAACACCTTTCAATTCATTTTGTTGGAAATAATTACCAAATATTTTTGAGTCCTTGAATAGGTATTAGTTATATTCAAATCATATGAAACCCTTGGATCAAACTCAATTCAAATCAAAGGGTAAAACCGTCCTAGTCTCTTAGGCGATTTGTGGTGTATGAACACCTTTCAAATCATTTTGTTGTGAATAATTACCAAATATTTTTGATTCCTTATATAGGTATTATATATATTTAAAGCATATGAAGCCCTTAGATCAAACTCAATTCAAATTAAAGGGTGAAACCGTCATAGTCTCTTAGGGGATTTGTGGTGTATTTACACCTTTCAAATTGTTTTGTTTTGAATAATTACCAAATATTTTTGAGTCCTTGAATAGTTAGTAGATATATTTAAAACATATGAAGCCCTTGGATCAAACTCAATTCAAATGAAAGGGTAAAACCGTCATAGTCTCTTAGGCGATTTGTGGTGTATGAACACCTTTCAAATCATTTTTTGTTCTTAATTACCAAATATTTTTGACTCTTTGAATAGGTATTAGATATATTTAGAGCATATGAAGCCCTTGGATCAAACTTAATTCAAATCAAAAGGTAAAACAGTCATAGACTCGTAGGCGATTTGTGGTGAATGAACGCCTTTCAAATCATTTTTTTTGTGCTTAATTACCAAATATATTTTACTCCTTGAATATGTATTAGATATATTTCAATAATATGAAGCCCTTGGATCAAACCTATTTCATATCAAAGGGTAAAACCTTCATAGTCTCTTAGGAGAGTTGTTGTGTATGAAAACCTTTCAAATCATTTTGTTGTGATTATTTACCAAATATATCTGAGTCCTTGAATAGGTATTAGATATAATAAAATTATATGAAGCGCTTGGATTAAAATCAATTCAAATCAAAGGGTCAAACCATCATAGTCTCTTAGGGGATTTGTGTTGTATGAACACCTTTCAAATCATTTTGATGTGAATAATTGCCAAATATGTTTTTAAGTCCTTGAATAGGTATTAGATCTATTAAAAGTATATGAAGACCTTGGATCAAAAGTATTTCATATCAAAGGGTACAACCGTCATAGTCTCTTAGGCGATTTGTGGTGAATGAACACCTTTCAATTTATTTTGTTGGAAATAATTACCAAATATTTTTGAGTCCTTGAATAATTATTAGTTATATTTAAATCATATGAAACCCTTGGATAAAACTCAATTCAAATCAAAGGGTAAAACCGTCATAGTCTCGTAGACGATTTGTGGTGTATGAACACCTTTCAAATCATTTTTTGTGCTTAATTACCAAATTTTTTTGACTCTTTGAATAGGTATTAGATATATTTAAATCATATGAAGACCTTGGATCAAACTTATTTCATATCAAACGCTAAAATCGTCAAAGTCTCTAAGGCAATTTGTGGTGTATGAACACCTTTTAAATCATTTTTTGTGTTTAATTACCAAATATATTTGAATCCTTGAATTGGTATTAGGTATACTTCAATCATATCAAAAGTTGTTTCAAACTTATTTCAAATCAAATGGTAAAACTGTCATAGTCTCTTAGGCGATTTGTGGTGAATGAACACCTTTCAATTCATTTTGTTGGAAATAATTTCCAAATATTTTTGAGTCCTTGAATAGGTATTAGTTATATTTAAATCATATGAAACCCTTGGATCAAACTCATTCAAATCAAAGGGTAAAACCGTCCTAGTCTCTTAGGCGATTTGTGGTGTATGAACACCTTTCAAATCATTTTTTGTTCTTAATTACCAAATACTTTTGACTCTTTGAATAGGTATTAGATATATTTAAAGCATATGAAGCCCTTGGATCAAACTTAATTCAAATCAAAAGGTAAAACAGACATAGACTCGTAGGCAATTTGTGGTCAATGAACACCTTTCAAATCATTTCTTGTGCTTAATTACCAAATATTTTTTACTCCTTGAATATGTATTAGATATATTTCAATAATATGAAGCCCTTGGCTCAAACTTATTTCATATCAAAGGGTAAAACTGTCATAGTCTCTTAGGAGAGTTGTGGTGTATGAAAACCAGTCAAATCATTTTGTTGTGATTATTTACCAAATATATCTGAGTCCTTGAAAAGGTATTAGATATAATAAAATCATATGAAGCGCTTGGATCAAAATCAATTCAAATCAAAGGGTAAAACCGTCATAGTCTCTTAGGGGATTTGTGTTGTATGAACACCTTTCAAATCATTTTGTTGTGAATAATTGCCAAATATTTTTTTAAGTCCTTGAATAGGTATTAGATCTATTTAAAGCATATGAAGCCCTTGGATCAAAAGCATTTCATATCAAAGGGTAAAACCATCATAGTCTCTTAGGCGATTTGTGGTGAATGAACACCTTTCAATTCATTTTGTTGGAAATAATTACCAAATATTTTTGAGTCCTTGAATAGGTATTAGTTATATTTAAATCACATCAAACTCAATTTAAATCAAAGGGTAAAACCGTCATAGTCTCGTAGTCGATTTGTGGTGTATGAACACCTTCCAAATCATTTTTTGTGCTTAATTAAAAAATATTTTTGACTCTTTGAATAGGTATTAGATATATTTAAATCATATGAAGACCTTGGATCAAACTTATTTCATATCAAACGGTAAAATTGTCAAAGTCTCTTAGGCAATTTGTGGTGTATGAACACCTTTTAAATCATTTTTTGTTTTTAATTACCAAATATATTTGAATCCTTGAATTGGTATTAGGTATACTTCAATCATATGAAAACTTGTTTCAAACTTATTTCAAATCAAAGGGTAAAACTGTCATAGTCTCTTAGGCGATTTGTGGTGAATGAACACCTTTCAATTCATTTTGTTGGAAATAATTTTCAAATATTTTTGATTCCTTGAATAGGTATTAGTTATATTTAAATCATATGAAACCCTTGGATCAAACTCAATTCAAATCAAAGGGTAAAACCGTCATAGTCTCTTAGGCGATTTGTGGTGTATGAACACCTTTCAAATCATTTTTTGTGCTTAATTACCAAATATTTTTGACTCTTTGAATAGGTATTAGATATATTTAAAGCATATGAATCACTTGGATCAAACTTAATTCAAATCAAAAGGTAAAACAGTCATAGACTCGTAGGCGATTTGTGGTGAATGAACACCTTTCAAATCATTTTTTGTGCTTAATTACCAAATAATTTTTACTCCTCGAATATGTAATAGATATATGTCAATCATATGCAGCCCTTGGATCAAACCTATTTCATATCAAAGGGTAAAACCATCATAGTCTCTTAGGCGAGTTGTGGTGTATGAAAACTTTTCAAATCATAATGTTGTGATTAATTACCAAATATATTTGAGTCCTTGAATAGGTATTAGATATAATAAAATCATATGAAGCCCATGGATCAAAATCAATTCAAATCAAAGGGGAAAACCGTCATAGTCTCTTAGGCGACTTGTGGTGTATCAAAACCTTTCAAATCATATTGTTGTGATTAATTACCAAATATATTGGAGTCCTTGAATAGGTATTAGATATAATAAAATCATATGAAGCCCTTGGATTAAAATCAATTCAAATCAAAGGGGAAAACCGTCATAGTCTCTTAGGCAATTTTTGGTGTATGAACACTTTTCAAAAAAAAATTTGTGCTTAATTACCAAATATTTTTTACTCCTTGAATATGTATTAGATATATTTCAATAATATGAAGCCCTTGGATCAAACGTATTTCACATCAAAGGGTAAAACCGTCATAGTCTCTTAGGAGAGTTGTGGTGTATGAAAACCTTTCAAATCATTTTGTTGTGATTATTTACCAAATATATCTGAGTCCTTGAATAGGTATTAGATATAATAAAATCATATGAAGCGCTTGGATCAAAATCAATTCAAATCAAAGGGTAAAACCGTCATAGTCTCTTAGGGGATTTGTGTTGTATGAACACCTTTCAAATCATTTTGTTGTGAATAATTGCCAAATATTTTTTTAAGTTCTTGAATAGGTATTAGATCTATTTAAAGCATATGAAGCCCTAGGATCAAAAGTATTTCATATCAAAGGGTAAAACCGTCATAGTCTCTTAGGCGATTTGTGGTGAATGAACACCTTTCAATTCATTTTGTTGGAAATAATTACCAAATATTTTTGAGTCCTTGAATAGGTATTAGTTATATTTAAATCATATGAAACCCTTGGATCAAACTCAATTCAAATAAAAGGGTAAAACCGTTGTAGTCTCGTAGGCAATTTGTGGTGTATGAACACCTTTCAAATCATTTTTTGTGCTTAATTACCAAATATTTTTGACTCTTTGAATAGGTATTATATATATTTAAATCATATGAAGACCTTGGATCAAACTTATTTCATATCAAACGGTAAAATCGTCAAAGTCTCTTAGGCAATTATTTGTGTATGAACACCTTTTAAATCATTTTTTGTGTTTAATTACCAAATATATTTGAATCCTTGAATTGGTATTAGGTATACTTCAATCATATGAAAAGTTGTTTCAAACTTATTTCAAATCAAAGGGTAAAACTGTCATAGTCTCTTAGGCGATTTGTGGTGAATGAACACCTTTCAATTCATTTTGTTGGAAATAATTACCAAATATTTTTGAGTCCTTGAATAGGTATTAGTTATATTTAAATCATATGAAACCCTTTGATCAAACTCAATTCAAATCAAAGGGTAAAACCGTCCTAGTCTCTTAGGCGATTTGTGGTGTATGAACACCTTTCAAATCATTTTGTTGTGAATAATTACCAAATATTTTTATTCCTTATATAGGTATTATATATATTTAAAGCATATGAAGCCCTTAGATCAAACTCAATTCAAATTAAAGGGTAAAACCGTCATAGTCTCTTAGGGGATTTGTGGTGTATTTACACCTTTCAAATTGTTTTGTTGTGAATAATTACCAAATATTTTTGAGTCCTTGAATAGGTAGTAGATATATTTAAAACATATGAAGCCCTTGGATCAAACTCAATTCAAATCAAAAGGAAAAACAGTCATAGACTCGTAGGCGATTTGTGGTGAATGAACGCCTTTCAAATCATTTTTTGTGCTTAATTACCAAATATATTTTAGTCCTTGAATATGTGTTAGATATATTTAAAGCATATGAAGCCCTTGGATCAAACCTAATCAAGGACTCAAAATAATTTGGTAATTATTCACAACAAAATGATTTAAAAGGTTTTCATACACCTTAAATCGCCTAAGAGACTATGACGGTTTTACCCTTTGATATGAAATAAGTTTGATTCAAGGGCTTCATATGCTTTAAATATATCTAATACCTATTCAAGGACTCAAAAATATTTGGAAATTATTCACAACAAAATGATCTGAAAGCTGTTCATACACCCCAAATCGCGTAAGAGACTATGACGGTTTTACCCTTTAATTTGAATTGAGTGTTATCTAAGGGCTTCATATGCTTAAATATATCTAATACCTATTCAAGGACTCAAAAATATTTGGTAATTATTCACAACTAATTGATTCGAAAGCTGTTCATACACCACGAATCGCCTAATATACTATGACGGTTTTACCCTTTGATTTGAAATAAGTTTGATCCAAGGTATTTATATGATTGAAATATACCTAATACCAATTCAAGGAGTCAAAAATATATGGTAATTAAGCACTAAATTTTTTTTGAAAGGTTTTCATACACCAAAAATCGCCTAAGAGACTATGACGGTTTTACCCTTTGATTTGAATTGAGTTTGATCCAAGGACTTCCTATGCTTTAAAAAGATCTAATACTATTCAAGAACTCAAAATAATTTGGTAATTATTCACAATAAAATGATTTGATAGGTTTTCATACACTATAAATCGCCTAAGAGACTATGACGGTTTTACCCTTTGATTTGAATTGAGTTTGATCCAAAGACTTAATATGCTTTAAAAAGATCTAATACTATTCAAGAACTCAAAATAATTTGGTAATTATTCACAATAAAATGATTTGATAGGTTTTCCTACACCATAAATCTTTGGTAATTAAGCACAAAATTTTTTTTCAAAGGTGTTCATACACCAAAAATAGCCTAAGAGACTATGACGGTTTTACCCTTTAATTTGAATTGATTTTAATCCAAGGGCTTCATATGCTTTTCATATATCTAATACCTATTCAAGGACTCAAAAATATTTGTTAATTAATCACAACAAAATGACTTAAAAGGTTTTCATACACCACAACTCGCCCAAGAGACTATGACGGTTTTACCCTTTGATATGAAATAAGTTTGATCCAAGGGCTTCATATGATTTAAATATACCGAATACCAATTCAAGGATTCAAAATCTTTGGTAATTAAACACAAAATATTTTTTGAAAGGTGTTCATACACCAAAAATTGCCTAAGAGACTTTGACAGTTTTTAATTTGATTTGAATTGATTTTGATCCAAGGGCTCCATATGCTTTTAATATATCTAATACTTATTCAAGGACTCAAAAATAATTGGTAATTAATCACGACAAAAAAATATGAAAGGTTTTCATACACCATAAATCGCCTAAAAGACTATGACGGTTTTACCCTTTGATATGAAATAAGTTTGATCCAAGGGCTTCATATGCTTTAAATATATCTAATACCTATTCAAGGACTCAAAAATATTTGGTAATTATTCACAACAAAATGATTTGAAAGGTTTAGCATACACCATAATTTGCCTACGAGACTATGACGGTTTTACCCTTTGATATGAAATAAGTTTGATCCAAGGCTTTCATATGCTTTAAATATATCTAACACCTATTCAAGGACTAAAAAATATTTCGTAGTTATTAACAACAAAATGATTTGAAAGGTGTTCATACGCCACAAATCGCCAAAGAGACTATTATGGTTTTACCCTTTAATTTTAATTTAGTTTGATCCAAGGGCTTCATATGCTTAAATATATATAATACCTATTCAAGGACTCAAAAAAATTTGGAATTATTCACAACAAAAGAATTTGAAAGGTGTTGACCCTTTAATTTGAATTGATTTTGATCAAAGGGCTTCATATGGTTTAAATATATCATACCTATTCAAGGACTCAAAATAATTTGGTAATTATTCACAACAAAATGATTTGAAAGGTTTTCATACACCTTAAATCGCCTAAGAGACTATGACGGTTTTACCCTTTGATATGAAATAAGTTTGATTCAAGGGCTTCATATGCTTTAAATATATCTAATACCTATTCAAGGACTCAAAAATATTTGGAAATTATTCACAACAAAATGATCTGAAAGGTGTTCAGACTACCCAAATCGCGTAAGAGACTATGACGGTTTTACCCTTTCATATAAAATAAGTTTGATCCAAGGGCTTCATATGCTTTAAATATATCTAATACCTATTCAAGGACTCAAAAATATTTGGTAATTATTCACAACAAATTGATTTGAAAGCTGTTCATACACCATAAATTGCCTAAGAGAATATGACGGTTTTACCCTTTAATTTGAATTGAGTGTTATCTAAGGGCTTCATATGCTTAAATATATCTAATACATATTCAAGGACTCAAAAATATTTGGTAATTATTCACAACAAATTGATTCGAAAGCTGTTCATACACCACAAATCGCCTAATATACTACGACGGTTTTACCCTTTGATTTCAAATAAGTTTGATCCAAGGTATTTATATGATTGAAATATACCTAATACCAATTCAAGGAGTCAAAAATATATGGTAATTATTCACAACAAAATTACCTGAAAGGTTTTCATAAACCATAAATCGCCTAAGAGACTATGACGGTTTTACCATTTGATTTGATTTGATTTTGATCCAAGGGATTCATATGCTTTTAATATATCTAATACCTATTCAAGCACTCAAAAATATTTCGTAATTATTCACAACAAAATGATTTGAAAGGTGTTCATACACCAAAACTCGCCTAAGAGACTATGACGGTTTTACCCTTTGATATGAAATAAGTTTGATCCAAGGGCTTCATATGATTGAAAAATATCTAATACATAGTCAAGGAGTCAAAAGTATTTGGTAATTAAGCACAGAAAATGATTTGAAAGGTGTTCATACACCATAAATCGCCTAGGAGACTATGACGATTTTACCCTTTAATTTGAATTGAGTTTGATCCAAGGGCTTCATATGCTTAAATATATCTAATACCTATTCAAGGACTCAAAAATATTTGGTAATTATTCACAACAAAATGATTCAAAAGGTGTTCATACACCACAAATCGCCTAAGAGACTTTGACGGTTTTACCCTTTGATTTCAATTGAGTTTGATCCAAGGACTTCCTATGCTTTAAAAAGATCTAATACTATTCAAGAACTCAAAATAATTTGGTAATTATTCACAATAAAATGATTTGATAGGTTTTCATACACCATAAATTGCCTAAGAGACTATGACGATTTTACCCTTTGATATGAAATAAGTTTGTCCAAGGGCTTCATATGCTTTAAGTATATCTAATGCCTATTCAAGGACTCAAAAATATTTGGTAATTATTCACAACAAAATGATTTGAAAGGTGTTCATACACCACAAATCGCCTAAGAGACTATGACGGTTTTACCCTTTAATTTGAATTGAGTTTGATCCAAGGGCTTCATATGCTTAAATATATATAATACCTATTCAAGGACTCAAAAATATTGGTAATTATTCCAAACAAAATGATTCGAAAGGTGTTCAAACACCACCAATCGCCTAAGAGACTATGACGGTTTTACCCTTTGATTTGAATTGAGTTTGATCCAAAGATTTAATATGCTTTAGAAAGATCTAATACTATTCAAGAACTCAAAATAATTTGGTAATTATTCACAATAAAATGATTTCATAGGTTTTTATACACCATAAATCTTTGGTAATTAAGCACAAATTTTTTTTTCAAAGGTGTTCATACACCAAAAATAGCCTAAGAGACTATGACGGTTTTACCCTTTAATTTGAATTGATTTTAATCCAAGGGCTTCATATGCTTTTTATATATCTAATACCTATTCAAGGACCCAAAAATATTTGGTAATTAATCACAACAAAATGATTTAAAAGGTTTTCATACACCACAACTCGCCCAAGAGACTATGACGGTTTTACCCTTTGATATGAAATAAGTTTGATACAAGGGCTTCATATGATTTAAATATACCTAATACCAATTGAAGGATTCAAAATCTTTGGTAATTAAACACAACAAAATGATTTTAAAGGTGTTCATTTAGCATAAATTGCCTAAGAGACTATGACGGTTTTACCCTTTGATTTGAATTGAGTTTGATCCAAGGGATTCATATGCTTTAAATATAACTAATACCTATTCAAGGACTCAAAAATATTTGGTAATTATTCCCGACAAAATGATTTGAAAGGTGTTCATTAACCACAAATCGCCCAAGAGATTATGACGGTTTTACCCTTTGATTTGAATTAAGTTGGTCCAAGGGCTTCATATGCTTTAAAAATATATAATACCTATTCAAGGACTCAAAATAATTTGGTAATTATTCACAACAAAATGATTTGAAAGGTTTTCATACACTATAAATCGCCTAAGAGACTATGACGGTTTTACTCTTTGATAAGAAATAAGTTTGATCCAAGGGCTTCATATGCTTTAAATATATTAAATACCTATTCAAGGACCCAAAAATATTTGGTAATTATTTACAACCAAATGATTTGAAAGGTGTTCATACACCACAAATCGCCTAAGAGACTATGACGGTTTTACCCCTTGATTTGAATAAGTTTGATTCAAGGGCTTCATATGTTTAATTAACTAATACCTATTCAAGGACTAAAAATATTTTGTAATTATTCACCAGATAATGATTTGAAAGGTTTTCATACACCACAAAATGCTTAGTGACTTTGACTGTTTTAACGTTTGATATGAAATAAGTTTGATCCAAGGGCTTCATCTGATTTAAATATATCTAATACCTATTCAAAGAGTCAAAAATATTTGGTAATTATGCACTAAAAATGATTTGAAAGGTGTTCATACGCCACAAATCCCCTAAGAGACTATCACGGTTTTACCGTTTGATTTGAATTGAGTTTAATCCAAGGACATCATATGCTTTAAAAATATCTAATACCTATTCAAGGACTCAAAAAAATTTGTAATTATTCTTAACAAAATGATTTGAAAGGTGTTTATTCACCACAAATCTCCTAAGATATTATGACGGTTTTACCCTTTGATTTGAAATAAGTTTGATCCAAGGGTTTCATATGATTGAAATATACCTAATACCAATTCAAGGAGTCAAAAATATTTGATAATTAAGCAAAAAAAAAAAAATATATTGAAAGGTGTTCATACACCAAAAATCGCCTAAGAGACTATGACGGTTTTACCCTTTGATTTGAATTGATTTTGATTTAAGGGCTTCATAGGCTTTAAATATATCTAATACCAATTCATGAAAAATATTTGGTAATTAAGCACAAAAACTGATTTGAAAGGTGTTCATTCACAACAAATCGCCTAAGAGACTATGACGGTTTTACCCTTTAATTTGAATTGAGTTTGATCCAAGGGCTTCATAGTCTTAAAATATATCTAATACCTATTCAAGGACTAAAAAATATTTGGTAATTATTCACAAGAAAACGATTTGAAAGGTTTTCATACACCATAAATCGGCTAACAAACTATGACGGTTTTACCCTTTGATATGAAATAAATTTGATCTAAGGGCTTCATATGCTTTAAATATATATAATACCTATTCAAGGACTAAAAAATATTTGGTAATTATTCACAACAAAATGATTTGAAAGGTTTTCATACACCATAAATCGCCTAAGAGACTATGACGGTTTTACCCTTTGATATGAAATAAGTTTGATCCAAGGGCTTCATATGCTTTAAATATATCTAATACCTATTCAAGGACTCAAAAATATTTGGTAATTATTCACAACAAAATGATTTGAAAGGTTTTCATACACCATAAATTGCCTAAGAGACTATGACGGTTTTACCCTTTGATATGAAATAAGTTTGATCCAAGGCTTTCATATGCTTTAAATATATCTAACACCTATTCAAGGACTAAAAAATATTTGGTAATTATTCACAACAAAATGATTTGAAAGGTGTTATACGCCACAAATCGCCAAAGAGACTATTATGGTTTTACCCTTTAATTTTAATTTAGTTTGATCCAAGGGCTTCATATGCTTAAATATATATAATACCTATTCAAGGACTCAAAAATATTTGGTAATTATTCACAACAAAAGAATTTGAAAGGTGTTCACCCTTTAATTTGAATTGATTTTGATCAAAGGGCTTCATATGCTTTAAATATATCATACCTATTCAAGGACTCAAAATAATTTGGTAATTATTCACAACAAAATGATTTGAAAGGTTTTCATACACCTTAAATCGCCTAAGAGACTATGACGGTTTTACCCTTTGATATGAAATAAGTTTGATTCAAGGGCTTCATATGCTTTAAATATATCTAATACCTATTCATGGACTCAAAAATATTTGGAAATTATTCACAACAAAATGATCTGAAAGGTGTTCAGACACCCCAAATCGCGTAAGAGACTATGACGGTTTTACCCTTTAATTTGAATTGAGTGTTATCTAAGGGCTTCATATGCTTAAATATATCTAATACCCATTCAAGGACTCAAAAATATTTGGTAATTATTCACAACTAATTGATTCGAAAGCTGTTCATACACCACAAATCGCCTAATATACTATGACGGTTTTACCCTTTGATTTGAAATAAGTTTGATCCAAGGTATTTATATGATTGAAATATACCTAATACCAATTCAAGGAGTCAAAAATATATGGTAATTAAACAACTAAATTTTTTTTGAAAGGTTTTCATACACCAAAAATCGCCTAAGAGACTATGACGGTTTTACCCTTTGATTTGAATTGAGTTTGATCCAAGGACTTCCTATGCTTTAAAAAGATCTAATACCTATTCAAGAACTCAAAATAATTTGGTAATTATTCACAATAAAATGATTTGATAGGTTTTCATACACTATAAATCGCCTAAGAGACTATGACGGTTTTACCCTTTGATTTGAATTGAGTTTGATCCAAAGACTTAATATGCTTTAAAAAGATCTAATACTATTCAAGAACTCAAAAAAATTTGAGTAATTATTCACAATAAAATGATTTGATAGGTTTTCCTACACCATAAATCATTTGGTAATTAAGCACAAATTTTTTTTCCAAAGGTGTTCATACACCAAAAAATAGCCTAAGAGACTATGACGGTTTTACCCTTTAATTTGAATTGATTTTAATCCAAGGGCTTCATATGCTTTTCATATATCTAATACCTATTCAAGGACTCAAAAATATTTGGTAATTAATCACAACAAAATGACTTAAAAGGTTTTCATACACCACAACTCGCCCAAGAGACTATGACGGTTTTACCCTTTGATATGAAATAAGTTTGATCCAAGGGCTTCATATGATTTAAATATACCGAATGCCAATTCAAGGATTCAAAAATATTTGGTAATTAACACACAAAATGATTTTTTGAAAGGTGTTCATACACCAAAAATTGCCTAAGAGACTTTGACGGTTTTTAACTTTGATTTGAATTGATTTTGATCCAAGGGCTCCATATGCTTTTAATATATCTAATACTTATTCAAGGACTCAAAAATAATTGGTAATTAATCACAACAAAATGATTTGAAAGGTTTTCATACACCATAAATCGCCTAAAAGACTATGACGGTTTTACCCTTTGATATGAAATAAGTTTGATCCAAGGGCTTCATATGCTTTAAATATATCTAATACCTATTCAAGGACTCAAAAATATTTGGTAATTATTCACAACAAAATGATTTGAAAGGTTTAGCATACACCATAAATTGCCTAAGAGACTATGACGGTTTTACCCTTTGAGATGAAATAAGTTTGATCCAAGGGCTTCATATGCTTTAAATATATCTAATACCTATTCAAGGACTCAAAAATATTTGGTAATTATTCACAACAAAATGATTTGAAAGGTGTTCATACGCCACAAATCGCCAAAGAGACTATGATGGTTTTACCCTTTAATTTTAATTTAGTTTGATCCAAGGGCTTCATATGCTTAAATATATATAATACCTATTCAAGGACTCAAAAAAATTTGGAATTATTCACAACAAAAGAATTTGAAAGGTGTTGACCCTTTAATTTGAATTGATTTTGATCAAAGGGCTTCATATGCTTTAAATATATCATACCTATTCAAGGACTCAAAATAATTTGGTAATTATTCACAACAAAATGATTTGAAAGGTTTTCATACACCTTAAATCGCCTAAGAGACTATGACGGTTTTACCCTTTGATATGAAATAAGTTTGATTCAAGGGCTTCATATGCTTTAAATATATCTAATACCTATTCAAGGACTCAAAAATATTTGGAAATTATTCACAACAAAATGATCTGAAAGGTGTTCAGACTCCCCAAATCGCGTAAGAGACTATGACGGTTTTACCCTTTGATATAAAATAAGTTTGATCCAAGGGCTTCATATGCTTTAAATATATCTAATACCTATTCAAGGACTCAAAAATATTTGGTAATTATTCACAACAAATTGATTTGAAAGCTGTTCATACACCATAAATTGCCTAAGAGAATATGGCGGTTTTACCCTTTAATTTGAATTGAGTGTTATCTAAGGGCTTCATATGCTTAAATATATCTAATACATATTCAAGGACTCAAAAATATTTGGTAATTATTCACAACAAATTGATTCGAAAGCTGTTCATACACCACAAATCGCCTAATATACTACGACGGTTTTACCCTTTGATTTCAAATAAGTTTGATCCAAGGTATTTATATGATTGAAATATACCTAATACCAATTCAAGGAGTCAAAAATATATGGTAATTATTCACAACAAAATTACCTGAAAGGTTTTCATAAACCATAAATCGCCTAAGAGACTATGACAGTTTTACCATTTGATTTGATTTGATTTTGATCCAAGGGATTCATATGCTTTTAATATATCTAATACCTATTCAAGCACTCAAAAATATTTCGTAATTATTCACAACAAAATGATTTGAAAGGTGTTCATACACCAAAACTCGCCTAAGAGACTATGACGGTTTTACCCTTTGATATGAAATCAGTTTGATCCAAGGGCTTCATATGATTGAAATATATCTAATACATAGTCAAGGAGTCAAAAGTATTTGGTAATTAAGCACAAAAAATGATTTGAAAGGTGTTCATACACCATAAATCGCCTAGGAGACTATGACGATTTTACCCTTTAATTTGAATTGAGTTTGATCCAAGGGCTTCATATGCTTAAATATATCTAATACCTATTCAAGGACTCAAAAATATTTGGTAATTATTCACAACAAAATGATTCAAAAGGTGTTCATACACCACAAATCGCCTAAGAGACTATGACGGTTTTACCCTTTGATTTCAATTGAGTTTGATCCAAGGACTTCCTATGCTTTAAAAAGATCTAATACTATTCAAGAACTCAAAATAATTTGGTAATTATTCACAATAAAATGATTTGATAGGTTTTCATACACCATAAATTGCCTAAGAGACTATGACGATTTTACCCTTTGATATGAAATAAGTTTGTCCAAGGGCTTCATATGCTTTAAGTATATCTAATGCCTATTCAAGGACTCAAAAATATTTGGTAATTATTCACAACAAAATGATTTTAAAGGTGTTCATACACCACAAATCGCCTAAGAGACTGTGACGGTTTTACCCTTTAATTTGAATTGAGTTTGATCCAAGGGCTTCATATGCTTAAATATATATAATACCTATTCAAGGACTCAAAAATATTTGGTAATTATTCAAAACAAAATGATTCGAAAGGTGTTCAAACACCACAAATCGCCTAAGAGACTATGACGGTTTTACCCTTTGATTTGAATTGAGTTTGATCCAAAGACTTAATATGCTTTAGAAAGATCTAATACTATTCAAGAACTCAAAATAATTTGGTAATTATTCACAATAAAATGATTTGATAGGTTTTTATACACCATAAATCTTTGGTAATTAAGCACAAATTTTTTTTTCAAAGGTGTTCATACACCAAAAATAGCCTAAGAGACTATGATGGTTTTACCCTTTAATTTGAATTGATTTTAATCCAAGGGCTTCATATGCTTTTCATATATCTAATACCTATTCAAGGACACAAAAATATTTGGTAATTAATCACAACAAAATGATTTAAAAGGTTTTCATACACCACAACTCGCCCAAGAGACTATGACGGTTTTACCCTTTGATATGAAATAAGTTTGATACAAGGGCTTCATATGATTTAAATATACCTAATACCAATTGAAGGATTCAAAATCTTTGGTAATTAAACACAACAAAATGATTTTAAAGGTGTTCATTTAGCATAAATTACCTAAGAGACTATGACGGTTTTACCCTTTGATTTGAATTGAGTTTGATCCAAGGGATTCATATGCTTTAAATATAACTAATACCTATTCAAGGACTCAAAAATATTTGGTAATTATTCCCGACAAAATGATTTGAAAGGTGTTCATTAACCACAAATCCCCCAAGAGATTATGACGGTTTTACCCTTTGATTTGAATTAAGTTGGTCCAAGGGCTTCATATGCTTTAAAAATATCTAATACCTATTCAAGGACTCAAAATAATTTGGTAATTATTCACAACAAAATGATTTGAAAGGTTTTCATACACTATAAATCGCCTAAGAGACTATGACGGTTTTACTCTTTGATAAGAAATAAGTTTGATCCAAGGGCTTCATATGCTTTAAATATATTAAATACCTATTCAAGGACCCAAAAATATTTGGTAATTATTTACAACCAAATGATTTGAAAGGTGTTCATACACCACAAATCGCCTAAGAGACTATGACGGTTTTACCCCTTGATTTGAATTAAGTTTGATTCAAGGGCTTCATATGTTTAATTAACTAATACCTATTCAAGGACTAAAAATATTTTGTAATTATTCACCAGATAATGATTTGAAAGGTTTTCATACACCACAAAATGCTTAGTGACTTTGACTGTTTTAACGTTTGATATGAAATAAGTTTGATCCAAGGGCTTCATCTGATTTAAATATATCTAATACCTATTCAAAGAGTCAAAAATATTTGGTAATTATGCACTAAAAATGATTTGAAAGGTGTTCATACGCCACAAATCCCCTAAGAGACTATCACGGTTTTACCGTTTGATTTGAATTGAGTTTAATCCAAGGACATCATATGCTTTAAAAATATCTAATACCTATTCAAGGACTCAAAAATATTTGGTAATTATTCTTAACAAAATGATTTGAAAGGTGTTTATTCACCACAAATCTCCTAAGATATTATGACGATTTTACCCTTTGATTTGAAATAAGTTTGATCCAAGGGTTTCATATGATTGAAATATACCTAATACCAATTCAAGGAGTCAAAAATATTTGGTAATTAAGCAAAAAAAAAAAATATATTGAAAGGTGTTCTTACACCAAAAATCGCCTAAGAGACTATGACGGTTTTACCCTTTGATTTGAATTGATTTTGATTTAAGGGCTTCATAGGCTTTAAATATATCTAATACCAATTCATGAAAAAAATATTTGGTAATTAAGCACAAAAACTGATTTGAAAGGTGTTCATTCACAACAAATCGCCTAAGAGACTATGACGGTTTTACCCTTTAATTTGAATTGAGTTTGATCCAAGGGCTTCATAGTCTTAAAATATATCTAATACCTATTCAAGGACTAAAAAATATTTGGTAATTATTCACAAGAAAACGATTTGAAAGGTTTTCATACACCATAAATCGGCGAATAAACTATGACGGTTTTACCCTTTGATATGAAATAAATTTGATCTAAGGGCTTCATATGCTTTAAATATATATAATACCTATTCAAGGACTAAAAAATATTTGGTAATTATTCACAACAAAATGATTTGAAAGGTTTTCATACACCATAAATCGCCTAAGAGACTATGACGGTTTTACCCTTTGATATGAAATAAGTTTGATCCAAGGGCTTCATATGCTTTAAATATATCTAATACCTATTCAAGGACTCAAAAATATTTGGTAATTATTCACAACAAAATTATTTGAAAGGTTTTCATACACCATAAATTGCCTAAGAGACTATGACGGTTTTACCCTTTGATATGAAATAAGTTTGATCCAAGGCTTTCATATGCTTTAAATATATCTAACACCTATTCAAGGACTAAAAAATATTTGGTAATTATTCACAACAAAATGATTTGAAAGGTGTTCATACGCCACAAATCGCCAAAGAGACTATTATGGTTTTACCCTTTAATTTTAATTTAGTTTGATCCAAGGGCTTCATATGCTTAAATATATATAATACCTATTCAATGACTCAAAAATATTTGGTAATTATTCACAACAAAAGAATTTGAAAGGTGTTCACCCTTTAATTTGAATTGATTTTGATCAAAGGGCTTCATATGCTTTAAATATATCATACCTATTCAAGGACTCAAAATAATTTGGTAATTATTCACAACAAAATGATTTGAAAGGTTTTCATACACCTTAAATCGCCTAAGAGACTATGACGGTTTTACCCTTTGATATGAAATAAGTTTGATTCAAGGGCTTCATATGCTTTAAATATATCTAATACCTATTCAAGGACTCAAAAATATTTGGAAATTATTCACAACAAAATGATCTGAAAGCTGTTCAGAATCCCCAAATCGCGTAAGAGACTATGACGGTTTTACCCTTTGATATAAAATAAGTTTGATCCAAGGGCTTCATATGCTTTAAATATATCTAATACCTATTCAAGGACTCAAAAATATTTGGTAATTATTCACAACAAATTGATTTGAAAGCTGTTCATACACCATAAATTGCCTAAGAGAATATGACGATTTTACCCTTTAATTTGAATTGAGTGTTATCTAAGGGCTTCATATGCTTAAATATATCTAATACATATTCAAGGACTCAAAAATATTTGGTAATTATTCACAACAAATTGATTCGAAAGCTGTTCATACACCACAAATCGCCTAATATACTACGACGGTTTTACCCTTTGATTTCAAATAAGTTTGATCCAAGGTATTTATATGATTGAAATATACCTAATACCAATTCAAGGAGTCAAAAATATATGGTAATTATTCACAACAAAATTACCTGAAAGGATTTCATAAACCATAAATCGCCTAAGAGACTATGACGGTTTTACCATTTGATTTGATTTGATTTTGATCCAAGGGATTCATATGCTTTTAATATATCTAATACCTATTCAAGCACTGAAAAATATTTCGTAATTATTCACAACAAAATGATTTGAAAGGTGTTCATACACCAAAACTCGCCTAAGAGACTATGACGGTTTTACCCTTTGATATGAAATAAGTTTGATCCAAGGGCTTCATATGATTGAAATATATCTAATACATAGTCAAGGAGTCAAAAGTATTTGGTAATTAAGCACAAAAAAATGATTTGAAAGGTGTTCATACACCATAAATCGCCTAGGAGACTATGACGATTTTACCCTTTAATTTGAATTGAGTTTGATCCAAGGGCTTCATATGCTTAAATATATCTAATACCTATTCAAGGACTCAAAAATATTTGGTAATTATTCACAACAAAATGATTCAAAAGGTGTTCATACACCACAAATCGCCTAAGAGACTATGACGGTTTTACCCTTTGATTTCAATTGAGTTTGATCCAAGGACTTCCTATGCTTTAAAAAGATCTAATACTATTCAAGAACTCAAAATAATTTGGTAATTATTCACAATAAAATGATTTGATAGGTTTTCATACACCATAAATTGCCTAAGAGACTATGACGATTTTACCCTTTGATATGAAATAAGTTTGTCCAAGGGCTTCATATGCTTTAAGTATATCTAATGCCTATTCAAGGACTCAAAAATATTTGGTAATTATTCACAACAAAATGATTTTAAAGGTGTTCATACACCACAAATCGCCTAAGAGACTGTGACGGTTTTACCCTTTAATTTGAATTGAGTTTGATCCAAGGGCTTCATATGCTTAAATATATATAATACCTATTCAAGGACTCAAAAATATTGGTAATTATTCAAAACAAAATGATTCGAAAGGTGTTCAAACACCACAAATCGCCTAAGAGACTATGACGGTTTTACCCTTTGATTTGAATTGAGTTTGATCCAAAGACTTAATATGCTTTAGAAAGATCTAATACTATTCAAGAACTCAAAATAATTAGGTAATTATTCACAATAAAATGATTTGATAGGTTTTTATACACCATAAATCTTTGGTAATTAAGCACAAAATTTTTTTTCAAAGGTGTTCATACACCAAAAATAGCCTAAGAGACTATGATGGTTTTACCCTTTAATTTGAATTGATTTTAATCCAAGGGCTTCATATGCTTTTCATATATCTAATACCTATTCAGGGACACAAAAATATTTGGTAATTAATCACAAAAAAATGATTTAAAAGGTTTTCATACACCACAACTCGCCCAAGAGACTATGACGGTTTTACCCTTTGATATGAAATAAGTTTGATACAAGGGCTTCATATGATTTAAATATACCTAATACCAATTGAAGGATTCAAAATCTTTGGTAATTAAACACAACAAAATGATTTTAAAGGTGTTCATTTAGCATAAATTACCTAAGAGACTATGACGGTTTTACCCTTTGATTTGAATTGAGTTTGATCCAAGGGATTCATATGCTTTAAATATAACTAATACCTATTCAAGGACTCAAAAATATTTGGTAATTATTCCCGACAAAATGATTTGAAAGGTGTTCATTAACCACAAATCGCCCAAGAGATTATGACGGTTTTACCCTTTGATTTGAATTAAGTTGGTCCAAGGGCTTCATATGCTTTAAAAATATCTAATACCTATTCTAGGACTCAAAATAATTTGGTAATTATTCACAACAAAATGATTTGAAAGGTTTTCATACACTATAAATCGCCTAAGAGACTATGACGGTTTTACTCTTTGATAAGAAATAAGTTTGATCCAAGGGCTTCATATGCTTTAAATATATTAAATACCTATTCAAGGACCCAAAAATATTTGGTAATTATTTACAACCAAATGATTTGAAAGGTGTTCATACACCACAAATCGCCTAAGAGACTATGACGGTTTTACCCCTTGATTTGAATTAAGTTTGATTCAAGGGCTTCATATGTTTAATTAACTAATACCTATTCAAGGACTAAAAATATTTTGTAATTATTCACCAGATAATGATTTGAAAGGTTTTCATACACCACAAAATGCTTAGTGACTTTGACTGTTTTAACGTTTGATATGAAATAAGTTTGATCCAAGGGCTTCATCTGATTTAAATATATCTAATACCTATTCAAAGAGTCAAAAATATTTGGTAATTATGCACTAAAAATGATTTGAAAGGTGTTCATACGCCACAAATCCCCTAAGAGACTATCACGGTTTTACCGTTTGATTTGAATTGAGTTTAATCCAAGGACATCATATGCTTTAAAAATATCTAATACCTATTCAAGGACTCAAAAAAATTTGTAATTATTCTTAACAAAATGATTTGAAAGGTGTTTATTCACCACAAATCTCCTAAGATATTATGACGATTTTACCCTTTGATTTGAAATAAGTTTGATCCAAGGGTTTCATATGATTGAAATATACCTAATACCAATTCAAGGAGTCAAAAATATTTGGTAATTAAGCAAAAAAAAAAATATATTGAAAGGTGTTCATACACCAAAAATCGCCTAAGAGACTATGACGGTTTTACCCTTTGATTTGAATTGATTTTGATTTAAGGGCTTCATAGGCTTTAAATATATCTAATACCAATTCATGAAAAATATTTGGTAATTAAGCACAAAAACTGATTTGAAAGGTGTTCATTCACAACAAATCGCCTAGGAGACTATGACGGTTTTACCCTTTAATTTGAATTGAGTTTGATCCAAGGGCTTCATAGTCTTAAAATATATGTAATACCTATTCAAGGACACAAAAATATTTGGTAATTATTCACAACAAAATGATTTGAAAGGTTTTCATACACCATAAATTGCCTAAGAGACTATGACGGTTTTACCCTTTCATATGAAATATGTTTGATCCGAGGGCTTAATATGCTTTAAATATATCTAATACCTATTCAAGGACTCAAAAATATTTGGTAATTATTCACAACAAAATGATTTGAAAGGTTTTCATACACCATAAATCGCCTAAGAGACTATGACGGTTTTACCCTTTGATATGAAATAAGTTTGATCCAAGGGCTTCATATGCTTTAAATATATCTAATACCTATTCAAGGACTCAAAAATATTTGGTAATTATTCACAACAAAATGATTTGAAAGGTTTTCATACACCATAAATTGCCTAAGAGACTATGACGGTTTTACCCTTTGATATGAAATAAGTTTGATCCAAGGCTTTCATATGCTTTAAATATATCTAATACCTATTCAAGGACTCAAAAATATTTGGTAATTATTCACAACAAAATGATTTGAAAGGTGTTCATACGCCACAAATCGCCAAAGAGACTATGATGGTTTTACCCTTTAATTTTAATTTAGTTTGATCCAAGGGATTCATATGCTTAAATATATATAATACCTATTCAAGGACTCAAAAATATTTGGTAATTATTCACAACAAAAGAATTTGAAAGGTGTTCACCCTTTAATTTGAATTGATTTTGATCAAAGGGCTTCATATGCTTTTAATATATCATACCTATTCAAGGACTCAAAATAATTTGGTAATTATTCACAACAAAATGATTTAAAAGGTTTTCATACACCATAAATCGCCTAAGAGACTATGACGGTTTTACCCTTTGATATGAAATAAGTTTGATTCAAGGGCTTCATATGCTTTAAATATATCTAATACCTATTCAAGGACTCAAAAATATTTGGAAATTATTCACAACAAAATGATCTGAAAGCTGTTCATACACCCCAAATCGCGTAAGGGACTATGACGGTTTTACCCTTTAATTTGAATTGAGTGTTATCTAAGGGCTTCATATGCTTAAATATATCTAATACCCATTCAAGGACTCAAAAATATTTGGTAATTATTCACAACTAATTGATTCGAAAGCTGTTCATACACCACAAATCGCCTAATATACTATGACGGTTTTACCCTTTGATTTGAAATAAGTTTGATCCAAGGTATTTATATGATTGAAATATACCTAATACCAATTCAAGGAGTCAAAAATATATGGTAATTAAACAATAAATTTTTTTTGAAAGGTTTTCATACACCAAAAATCGCCTAAGAGACTATGACGGTTTTACCCTTTGATTTGAATTGAGTTTGATCCAAGGACTTCCTATGCTTTAAAAAGATCTAATACTATTCAAGAACTCAAAATAATTTGGTAATTATTCACAATAAAATGATTTGATAGGTTTTCATACACTATAAATCGCCTAAGAGACTATCACGGTTTTACCCTTTGATTTGAATTGAGTTTGATCGAAAGACTTAATATGCTTTAAAAAGATCTAATACTATTCAAGAACTCAAAATAATTTGGTAATTATTCACAATAAAATGATTTGATAGGTTTTCCTACACCATAAATCTTTGGTAATTAAGCACAAATTTTTTTTTCAAAGGTGTTCATACACCAAAAATAGCCTAAGAGACTATGACGGTTTTACCCTTTAATTTGAATTGATTTTAATCCAAGGGCTTCATATGCTTTTCATATATCTAATACCTATTCAAGGACTCAAAAATATTTGTTAATTAATCACAACAAAATGACTTAAAAGGTTTTCATACACCACAACTCGCCCAAGAGACTATGACGGTTTTACCCTTTGATATGAAATAAGTTTGATCCAAGGGCTTCATATGATTTAAATATACCGAATACCAATTCAAGGATTCAAAATCTTTGGTAATTAAACACAAAATATTTTTTGAAAGGTGTTCATACACCAAAAATTGCCTAAGAGACTTTGACGGTTTTTAATTTGATTTGAATTGATTTTGATCCAAGGGCTCCATATGCTTTTAATATATCTAATACTTATTCAAGGACTCAAAAATAATTGGTAATTAATCACGACAAAATGATTAGAAAGGTTTTCATACACCATAAATCGCCTAAAAGACTATGACGGTTTTACCCTTTGATATGAAATAAGTTTGATCCAAGGGCTTCATATGCTTTAAATATATCTAATACCTATTCAAGGACTCAAAAATATTTGGTAATTATTCACAACAAAATGATTTGAAAGGTTTTCATACACCACAAATCGCCTAAGAGACTATGACGGTTTTACCCTTTAATTTGAATTGAGTTTGATCCAAGGGCTTCATAGTCTTAAAATATATCTAATACCTATTCAAGGACTAAAAAATATTTGGTAATTATTCACAAGAAAACGATTTGAAAGGTTTTCATACACCATAAATCGGCGAATAAACTATGACGGTTTTACCCTTTGATATGAAATAAATTTGATCTAAGGGCTTCATATGCTTTAAATATATATAATACCTATTCAAGGACTAAAAAATATTTGGTAATTATTCACAACAAAATGATTTGAAAGGTTTTCATACACCATAAATCGCCTAAGAGACTATGACGGTTTTACCCTTTGATATGAAATAAGTTTGATCCAAGGGCTTCATATGCTTTAAATATATCTAATACCTATTCAAGGACTCAAAAATATTTGGTAATTATTCACAACAAAATTATTTGAAAGGTTTTCATACACCATAAATTGCCTAAGAGACTATGACGGTTTTACCCTTTGATATGAAATAAGTTTGATCCAAGGCTTTCATATGCTTTAAATATATCTAACACCTATTCAAGGACTAAAAAATATTTGGTAATTATTAACAACAAAATGATTTGAAAGGTGTTCATACGCCACAAATCGCCAAAGAGACTATTATGGTTTTACCCTTTAATTTTAATTTAGTTTGATCCAAGGGCTTCATATGCTTAAATATATATAATACCTATTCAAGGACTCAAAAAAATTTGGAATTATTCACAACAAAAGAATTTGAAAGGTGTTGACCCTTTAATTTGAATTGATTTTGATCAAAGGGCTTCATATGCTTTAAATATATCATACCTATTCAAGGACTCAAAATAATTTGGTAATTATTCACAACAAAATGATTTGAAAGGTTTTCATACACCTTAAATCGCCTAAGAGACTATGACGGTTTTACCCTTTGATTTCAATTGAGTTTGATCCAAGGACTTCCTATGCTTTAAAAAGATCTAATACTATTCAAGAACTCAAAATAATTTGGTAATTATTGACAATAAAATGATTTGATAGGTTTTCATACACCATAAATTGCCTAAGAGACTATGACGATTTTACCCTTTGATGTGAAATAAGTTTGTCCAAGGGCTTCATATGCTTTAAGTATATCTAATGCCTATTCAAGGACTCAAAAATATTTGGTAATTATTCACAACAAAATGATTTGAAAGGTGTTCATACACCACAAATCGCCTAAGAGACTGTGACGGTTTTACCCTTTAATTTGAATTGAGTTTGATCCAAGGGCTTCATATGCTTAAATATATATAATACCTATTCAAGGACTCAAAAATATTGGTAATTATTCAAAACAAAATGATTCGAAAGGTGTTCAAACACCACAAATCGCCTAAGAGACTATGACGGTTTTACCCTTTGATTTGAATTGAGTTTGATCCAAAGACTTAATATGCTTTAGAAAGATCTAATACTATTCAAGAACTCAAAATAATTTGGTAATTATTCACAATAAAATGATTTGATAGGTTTTTATACACCATAAATCTTTGGTAATTAAGCACAAATTTTTTTTTCAAAGGTGTTCATACACCAAAAATAGCCTAAGAGACTATGATGGTTTTACCCTTTAATTTGAATTGATTTTAATCCAAGGGCTTCATATGCTTTTCATATATCTAATACCTATTCAAGGACACAAAAATATTTGGTAATTAATCACAACAAAATGATTTAAAAGGTTTTCATACACCACAACTCGCCCAAGAGACTATGACGGTTTTACCCTTTGATATGAAATAAGTTTGATACAAGGGCTTCATATGATTTAAATATACCTAATACCAATTGAAGGATTCAAAATCTTTGGTAATTAAACACAACAAAATGATTTTAAAGGTGTTCATTTAGCATAAATTACCTAAGAGACTATGACGGTTTTACCCTTTGATTTGAATTGAGTTTGATCCAAGGGATTCATATGCTTTAAATATAACTAATACCTATTCAAGGACTCAAAAATATTTGGTAATTATTCCCGACAAAATGATTTGAAAGGTGTTCATACACCACAAATCGCCTAAGAGACTGTGACGGTTTTACCCTTTAATTTGAATTGAGTTTGATCCAAGGGCTTCATATGCTTAAATATATATAATACCTATTCAAGGACTCAAAAATATTGGTAATTATTCAAAACAAAATGATTCGAAAGGTGTTCAAACACCACAAATCGCCTAAGAGACTATGACGGTTTTACCCTTTGATTTGAATTGAGTTTGATCCAAAGACTTAATATGCTTTAGAAAGATCTAATACTATTCAAGAACTCAAAATAATTTGGTAATTATTCACAATAAAATGATTTGATAGGTTTTTATACACCATAAATCTTTGGTAATTAAGCACAAAATTTTTTTTCAAAGGTGTTCATACACCAAAAATAGCCTAAGAGACTATGATGGTTTTACCCTTTAATTTGAATTGATTTTAATCCAAGGGCTTCATATGCTTTTCATATATCTAATACCTATTCAAGGACTCAAAAATATTTGGTAATTAATCACAACAAAATGATTTAAAAGGTTTTCATACACCACAACTCGCCCAAGAGACTATGACGGTTTTACCCTTTGATATGAAATAAGTTTGATACAAGGGCTTCATATGATTTAAATATACCTAATACCAATTGAAGGATTCAAAATCTTTGGTAATTAAACACAACAAAATGATTTTAAAGGTGTTCATTTAGCATAAATTGCCTAAGAGACTATGACGGTTTTACCCTTTGATTTGAATTGAGTTTGATCCAAGGGATTCATATGCTTTAAATATAACTAATACCTATTCAAGGACTCAAAAATATTTGGTAATTATTCCCGATAAAATGATTTGAAAGGTATTCATTAACCACAAATCGCCCAAGAGATTATGACGGTTTTACCCTTTGATTTGAATTAAGTTGGTCCAAGGGCTTCATATGCTTTAAAAATATCTAATACCTATTCAAGGACTCAAAATAATTTGGTAATTATTCACAACAAAATGATTTGAAAGGTTTTCATACACTATAAATCGCCTAAGAGACTATGACGGTTTTACTCTTTGATAAGAAATAAGTTTGATCCAAGGGCTTCATATGCTTTAAATATATTAAATACCTATTCAAGGACCCAAAAATATTTGGTAATTATTTACAACCAAATGATTTGAAAGGTGTTCATACACCACAAATCGCCTAAGAGACTATGACGGTTTTACCCCTTGATTTGAATTAAGTTTGATTCAAGGGCTTCATATGTTTAATTAACTAATACCTATTCAAGGACTAAAAATATTTTGTAATTATTCACCAGATAATGATTTGAAAGGTTTTCATACACCACAAAATGCTTAGTGACTTTGACTGTTTTAACGTTTGCTATGAAATAAATTTGATCCAAGGGCTTCATCTGATTTAAATATATCTAATACCTATTCAAAGAGTCAAAAATATTTGGTAATTATGCACTAAAAATGATTTGGAAGGTGTTCATACGCCACAAATCCCCTAAGAGACTATGACGGTTTTACCGTTTGATTTGAATTGAGTTTAATCCAAGGACATCATATGCTTTAAAAATATCTAATACCTATTCAAGGACTCAAAAAAATTTGTAATTATTCTTAACAAAATGATTTGAAAGGTGTTTATTCACCACAAATCTCCTAAGATATTATGACGGTTTTACCCTTTGATTTGAAATAAGTTTGATCCAAGGGTTTCATATGATTGAAATATACCTAATACCAATTCAAGGAGTCAAAAATATTTGGTAATTAATCAAAAAAAAAAAAATATTGAAAGGTGTTCATACACCAAAAATCGCCTAAGAGACTATGACGGTTTTACCCTTTGATTCTAATTGATTTTGATTTAAGGGCTTCATAGGCTTTAAATATATCTAATACCAATTCATGAAAAATATTTAGTAATTAAGCACAAAAACTGATTTGAAAGGTGTTCATTCACAACAAATCGCCTAAGAGAGTATGACGGTTTTACCCTTTGATTTGAATTAAGTTTGATCCAAGGGCTTCATATGCTTAAAATATAACTAATACCTATTCAGAACTCAAACATATTTGGTAATTATTCCCAACAAAATGATTTGAAAGGTGTTAATTAACCACAAATCGCCTAAGAGACTATGATGGTTTTACCCTTTGATTTGAATTAAGTTTGTCCAAGGGCTTCATATGCTTTAAATATATCTAATGCCTATTCAAGGACTCAAAAATATTTGGTAATTATTCAAAACAAAATGATTTGAAAGGTTTTCACACACCATAAATCGCCTAAGATACTATGACGGTTTTACCCATTGATATGAAATAAGTTTGATCCAAGGGCTTTATATGCTCTAAATATATATAATACCTTTTCAAGGACTGTTAAATATTTGGTAAATATTCACAACAAAATGATTTAAAAGGTGTTCATACACCACAAATTGCCTAAGAGACTATGACGGTTTTACCCTTTGATTTGAGAAAAGGAGGATCCAAGTTTTCATATGATTTAAATATACCTAATACAATTCAAGGAGTCAAAAATATTTGGTAATTAAGCACAAAAAATAATTTGAAAGGTGTTCATACACCACAAATCGTCTAATAGACTATGACGGTTTTACCCTTTCATTTGAATTGAGTTTTACCCAAGGGCCTCATATGCTTTAAATATATCTAATACCTATTCAAGGACTAAAAAATATTTGGTAATTATTCACAAGAAAAATGATTTGATACGTTTTCATACACCACAAATCGCCTAAGAGACTTTGAATGTTTTACCGTTTGATATGAAATAAGTTTGATCCAAGGGCTTCATCTGATTTAAATATATGTAATACCTATTAAAAGAGTCAATAATATTTGGTAATTAGGCACAAAAAATGATTTGAAAGGTGTACATACACCACAAATCCCCTAAGAGACTATGACGGTTTTACCCTTTAATTTGAATTGAGTTTGATCTAAGGAATCATATGCTTTAAAAATATCTAATACCTATTCAAGGACTCAAAAATATTTGGAAATTATTCTTAACAAAATGATTTGAAAGGTGTTCATTCACCAAACATCTCCTAAGAGAATATGACGGTTTTATCCTTTGATTTGAATTTAGTTATATCCAAGGTTCATATGTTTTAAATATATCTAATACCTATTCAAGGACTCAAACATATTTGGTAATTATTCACAACAAAATGATTTGAAAGGTGTTCATACACCACAAATTTCCTAAGAGACTATGACGATTTTACCCTTTAATTTGAATTGAGTTTGATCAAAGTTCTTCATATGCTTTAAATATATCTGATACCTATTCGAGGACTCAAAAATATTTGGTAATTATTCACAACAAAATGATTTGAAAGGTTTTCATACACCACAAGTCGCCTAAGAGACTTTGACGGTTTTAGCCTTTGATATGAAATAAGTTTGATCCAAGGACTTCATCTGATTTAAATATATCTAATACCTATTCAAAGAGTCAACAATATTTGGTAATTAGGCACAAAAAATGATTTGAAAGGTGTACATACACCACAAATGCCCTAAGAGACTATGACGGTTTTACCATTTAATTTGAATTGAGTTTTATCCAAGGACTTCATATGCTTTAAAAATATCTAATACCTATTCAAGGACTCAAAAATATTTGGTAATTATTCTATACAAAATGATTTGAAAGGTGTTCATTCACCACAAATCTCCTAAGAGAATATGACGGTTTTACCCTTTCATTTGAATTAAGTTTTATCCAAGGTTCATATGTTTTAAATATATCTAATACCTATTCAAGGACTCAATCATATTTGGTAATTATTCACAACAAAATGATTTGAAAGGTGTTCATACTCCACAAATTTCCTAAGCGACTATGACGGTTTTACCCTTTGATATGAAATAAGTTTGATCCAATGGCTTCATATTCTTTAAATATATCTAATACCTATTCAAGGACTCTAAAATATATGGTAATTAATTACAACAAAATGATTTCAAAGGTGTTCATATACCACAATTCCCCTAAGAGACTATGACTTATTTACCCTTTGATTTAAATTAAGTTTCATCCAAGGGATTCATATGATTTAAATAGATCTAATACCTATTTAAGGACTCAAAAATATTTTGTAATTATTCACAATAAAATGATTTAAAATGTGTTCACACACCAAAATTGGCCTAAGAGACTATGACGGTTTTACCCTTTGATTTGAATTGATTTTGATTTAAGGGCTTAATAAGCTTTAAATATATCTAATACCTATTCAAGAACTCAAAAATATTTGGTAATTAATCACAACAAAATGATTTGAAAGGTTTTCATACACCACAACTCGCCTAAGAGACTATGACAGTTTTACCCTTTGATATGAAATAAGTTTGAACCAAGGGCTTCATATGATTGAAATATGTCTAATACCTATGCAAGTAGTCTAAAATATTTGGTAATTAAGCACAAAAAATGATTTGAAAGGTGTTCATTCACCACAAACCGCCTAAGAGACTATGACAGTTTTACCCTTTAATTTGAATTGAGTTTGATCCAAGGGCTTCATATGCTTAAATTATAACTAATACCTATTCAAGGATTCAAAAATATTTGGTAATTATTCCCAACATAATGATTTGAAAGGTGTTCATTAACCACAAATCGCCTAGGAGACTATGATGGTTTTACCCTTTGATTTGAATTAAGTTTGTCCAAGGGCTTCATATGCTTTAAATATATCAAATGCCTATTCAAGGACTCAAAAATATTTGGTAATTATTCAAAACAAAATGATTTGAAAGGTTTTCACACACCATAAATCGCCTAAGATACTATGACGGTTTTACCCTTTGATATAAAATAAGTTTGATCCAACGGCTTCATATGCTTTAAATATATCTAATGCCTATTCAAGGACTCTTAAATATTTGGTAACTAGCTTTTTTTAGACCCGTGCAAAAATGCACGGGAAAGTTTTTTTGTAAATAGATTTTGAGTTATTATTTAAGAGATCGTAAGACTACAAACTAAGTTGAAGATGAATAATATAAATTGATTTGATAAGAAAATTAATCAAGTTAAGAATATAAATAGACACAAACAATAATTTTGGTTTATTATATGTAACTTTTCACAATGTAAGTATAAGATAAGGTCGAATAAGGATTAATTAAATTCAATCAATTTTACAAATAATTTTCAATACAGTGTCGGTAAATTATAATAATACTTATTCTTGCAGATTCAAAAACTCTTCGAGAGTTTTGTTAACCAACCCACGAACTACCTTGTCATAAAAAATAAAACTCTCATTCTTTGTTCCGTCAGATACAATAATCTTCAACCTAGATCTTTTGTGATAAAAAAATTATCTAAAGTGATAAAGAGTATTTTGTACATTGAAAATTTCAAAAAAGTAATGCAAATAAATAATTACTAAGATTGGTTCTGTTAACAATGTATCTATCTTTTGGACAAAAAAAGTTTTCACCCTCTTTAATAACTTTGGTAGCACATCTTATGTAAGTTTGATACCACCACCCAAAATCAAAAATCAATGTCTACTGTAGTTGTCAAACAAATAACTTTCCCAATTAATTTTCATTTTTTTGTAATGTTAAAGTCATAAATTTAACTAATATCTTTGAATCTCATGTATTTTGCTAAGGCAACTAATTTCGGGATCATCACGTCTGCAAAAATTTGATTGCCAACTGAATGGGGTATAAAATCATTTCTTACTTCTTGGCTATAAAACTCCCTCGTTACGCAAACAATAAACAAATGCGCGACAAATCTCATATTTGTCACATATATATCACCTATTAAAGCAAGGGATTTTTATTATTTTATTTAAACAAAACGATAGTATATTCAAATAGAATATTGTACACATTAGATGGACAATATCATTTTATGGCAAAAGAATATGTAATATACTGATTGTACGTTTTGTTAACTCGTCATCAATACTTCCCACTCCAGTAGGAGTAACATTGTCATTCCTTTCCCATACATGTATTATTCGAATCCTTATGGTGTAAAATTTCTTCCCTTTGCTTATTTAATCTTTATTGATGTTTTTTTAGAATCATTATTTACGGTGATTTTTAAATTTAAAATCCTAATACTACATAATTTATGAGAATCTTTATTTATGGTGATTTTTTATTAAAATCGTAACTTATTTATAGTTAAAACTATATCTTAATTGCATTTTTTTTTTACTAAAACCTTATCATCATGGTTCAATATTGTTAAAAACTTTGAAGATATGATATATATATATATTAATCTAAATCGTATCTTATTTATGCTGATTTTATAATTTTGTTCCATAATCTAGCCCGTTTTTACAGCATTTATACTATTTTACAAATATTCAAACAATACTTACGTTCTGATCTTATAATGTGAATACAGTAAAATGGCAAGATCTATAAATTGATTGTAATTGAGAAAATTCTCATAATAATGTTAAGAACCTTCTAAGTTTATATATACTATTGCTAAGAACCCTGCAAATTTAAATTATCAATATCATAATAATGATATATGAGATCTTAGCAGATAAATTAATCTTTTTTTTTTGTTTTCATATGAAAAGTGATTTGTATTCACTTGATTTTAGTATATAACTAAACATTAAGGTAACAAAAGATTTTCGTGTTAAAGTATATGATTTTTAATGATTTTATTACCAATGATGCTTTATTAGCACCTTGTTAAAAAAATATGCCTAGAATTGATGGGGTTATTGGAAAACAACCTACCATTTATGGTAAAAGGTAGAAGTGCCTCAATTAAATAAAAACACCCCTAAATGGAAAAATGTCCGTATTAAAAAAAGGAGGTAGTATTATATAATCAATCTATATAGACTATATGGTTGCTAATCAATCTACATATATAATAGATAGATTAAGGTTAATTGACCTTATAAAAGATTATGGGCCTGAATATTAAAATAGAAAGTTTAGTTGTTTGATGGATTAATAATTACTATTTATAAAACTATATAATTTCCTTTCAATTAAAGTATAAGGACGTGATTGGTCTCAAATAGGAAGTCTAGTTTGATTGATAATAACCATTTAGAAAGTCGATGATTTTATTTAATTTACACTCTAAAGATCGTTTATAAATGGTAAAGATAAGTATAATATATGATTAATAATTAACAATTTGTAAGTACTTAAGTTTAGGCTTGAATTTAAATTTTTTTCCTCAATATCATTGATTTTCGTCTTGATTTTATTTAGTGTATTTATGGACATTATAATTTTATTTAAATTAAACTCTAAAGATCGTTTATAAATGGTAAAGATAAGTACTACCTCCGTTTTTTTTTATATGCACATTTCTCCATTTTGGGATTTTTTTTTTAATTGGCACCTTTCTACCTTTTGCCATAAATGGAAGGTTGGCCCACCTAATTATTACACTTCTCTCCTACTTTTTCTTTCCTTCTCTCTACCTTTTTCACTTTTTCCTTACTTTTAGTAACCTTCTCTCTTACTTTTGCACTTTTTCCTTGGTTCTTGTGAAAACCCTTAGCTGCATATTAAAAAAAAGGAGGGAGTATAATATTAAATTGTATTCCCTCCGTCTCAATTTGATGTTCCCATTTTTCTTTTTGGGATGTTTTAAAAAGTTCTTCCCATTTTGAATATTTTCCATTTTAAAAATATTTATTTCCCCATCTTACCCTTTAACAACCAATTATTTACTATACTTTTTTACTTTTTTGTCTTATACATGACCCATTTTAGAATCTTTATTTCCCAATCACCCACTTTTATTTTTCTCTCTTACTTTTTTAAAAGCAAAAAGGTACTAAAGTACACTTTATACAATATAGATTTAAAAAGATTCTCATCCACCTCAATTTGTATTGATTTTCCCCCGTATTCCAAATGGGAACAACATATTGAACGGAGGGAGTATGACATAATCATGGAAAATTGTAAGTACTTAAGTTTAGGCTTGAATTTTAAATTTGAATTATGTAAGTAGATATATTATGGTTAATTGACCTAATAGGTTACGATTTTATATTTGTTTATAAAATGTTTGAATTTAAAATTTTGAATTACAAAAAATTCCTTAAAATACTTTATTTTCGTAAATTGATTTTAATTAGTTTAACTTTGGACATTATAATTTCATTTTATTAAATTAAACTATAAAGATCGTTTATAAATGGTAAAGATAAGAATAATATGTGACATAACTCATATAAGTAAAAAAATTTAGGATTGAAGTTAAAATTCGTATTCAAAAGTTTTCCACAATAACATATATATTAATTTGAGTTATGGAAATTATAATTTTAAATTTAAATTTTAATTCAACACATTACAAAAAAATCAAAAAAATATTGGATATTAAAAAAACATAATGTATATTAAAAAGTTCTAATTGGTTAGATGAAAAATAGATTGCAATTATGAAATTTTGTATTCATCACAAAATTATGTATTCATCACTTTTGGTATTAAAGCGAACTAAATTGGAATAAAAGAGGCAACTATAGTTTTGAAAATAATATCAAATAAAAATCTGTTAAGAATGCAATATCTACTTAACTTAGGAAATATTTTCCAAACATAAGCGTTATTGAATAATAAACAATTTTACCAGAAAAAAGTAAAATCGACATCATATCTCAAACCGTGATTGATATAAAAGGAGACAGTTTAGTGTTTTATGTTCTCAAAAATTACCATTTATAAAACTATTATAATTTCATTTATATTAAAATATTAAAACATGATTGATATCAAAATAGGAACTTTAGTTGTTTAATTAATTGATAATTACCATCTATAAAACTAAATAATTTCCTATAAATTTAATTCTAAAGATCGTTTATAAATGGTAAAGATAAGTATAATATCTGACATAATCATGGCAAATTGTAAGTATGTAAGTTTATGTTTGAATTTAAAATTTACAAAAATTTCCTTAAAATACTTTATTTTCGTAAATTGATTTTAATTAGTTTAACTTCGGAAATTATAATTTCATTTTATTAAATTAAACTATAAAAATCGTTTAGTAATGGTAAAGATAAGTATAATATGTGACATAACTCACATAAGTAAAAAAAATTAGGCTTGAAGTTAAAATTCGTATTCAAAAGTTTTCCACAATAACATATATTTTAATTTGAGTTATGGACATTATAATTTCATTTAAATTTAAATTTTAATTCAACACATTACAAAAAAATCATCAAATATTGGATATTAAAAAAACATAATGGATATTAAAAAGTTCTAATTGGTTAGACAAAAAATAGATTGCAATTATGAAATTTTATATTCATCACAAAATTATGTATTCATCACTTTTGGTATTAAAGCGAACTAAATTGGAATTAAAGAGGCAACTATAGTTTTGAAATAATAACAAATAAAAATCTGTTAAGAATGCAATATCTACTTAACTTAGGAATTGTTTTCCAAACATAAGCGTTATTGAATAATAAACAATTTTACCAGAAAAAAGTAAAATCAAAAGGATTTGATTTGATTGACATAATATCTCAAACCGTGATTGATATAAAAGGAGCCAGTTTAGTGTTTTATGTTCTCAAAAATTACCATTTATAAAACTATTATAATTTCATTTATATTAAAATATTAAAACATGATTGATATCAAAATAGGAAGTTTAGTTTTTTAATTGATTGATAATTACCATCTATAAAACTA
The DNA here is from genome assembly GCA_947645195.1 of Patellifolia procumbens. NCBI lineage: Eukaryota > Viridiplantae > Streptophyta > Magnoliopsida > Caryophyllales > Amaranthaceae > Patellifolia > Patellifolia procumbens. The sequence goes on along the minus strand of CANSGD010000433.1, from coordinate 63,478 downwards.
AATAATTTCCTATAAATTTAATTCTAAAGATCGTTTATAAATGGTAAAGATAAGTATAATATCTGACATAATCATGGCAAATTGTAAGTATGTAAGTTTATGTTTGAATTTAAAATTTTGAATTACAAAAATTTCCTTAAAATACTTTATTTTCGTAAATTGATTTTAATTAGTTTAACTTTGGACATTATAATTTCATTTTATTAAATTAAACTATAAAGATCGTTTATAAATGGTAAAGATAAGTATAATATGTGACATAAGCAAAAAAAATTTAGGCTTGAATTTAAAATTCGTATTCAAAACTCTTCCACAATAGCATTGATTTCAATATATTAATTTTATTTATGGACATTATAATTTCACTTATATTTAAAATTCAACACATTACCAAAAAATTATCAAATAATGGATATTAAAAAAACTCAATTGATATTAAGAAGTTCGAATTGATTAGATGAAAAATAGATTGCAATTGCAATTACGAAATACTTCCTATGTTTCTTTTTAAGTGCTACATTTCTTTTTTCACACTTGTCGAGACACATTTTGTATGGTTTTTATCTTTAATTATGCATTTGTAAAAATTATGACAACAAGATATTAAAAATATATACATCGAGACGAATCAAACAAGATCCAACAAGACAATATTTTTTCTTATGCATAAATTGTAAAAGCCAGTCAAACTATAATGGATGAATAGTAGAAAAGTCAATATGTAGCACTTAAAAAGAAACGGAGGAAGTATTATATTCATCACAAAATTGTGTATTCATCACTGTATTAAATCGGACTAAATTGGAATAAGGCAACTATAATTTTGAGATGATAACAAAGAAATTTTTTACTCCATTTAAGTCTTAAAAAGAGGAAACATTTTTAATTCCTATTATGCATCACGTCATTTATTGATTAATTTCACATCAAAACGGAAAACTTGAAAATTAGGCAAAGGAAATAAATGAAATATGTTAAGAATGCAATATCTATTTAACTTTGGAAATATTTGCCAATGATACAAATAATTTAAAAAGATAATATCAACAAAACGATAAGTACAAATAAAATTATTACTTCATTTAAGTCTTTAAATTAGGAAATATTTTTAAATTGAGCTAATTATTCACGTAACTTGTTGATGACTTTCATATGAAAAAAAGGAAAAAAAATTCCGTTAGACAAACAGAATAAACGAAATCAATCAAGAAAAAAATATCTACTTAACTCAGGAAATATTTATCAAACATAAGCGTTATTGAATAATTTAAAAATTTTATCATAAAAACGTAAAATCAAAAAGATTTGTCAAAATATTTTTATAAGAAGAAAATCTACTGAATTTAAGGAATAATCGAATTTAAGGAATAATCAAATTTAAATTTATTTAAAATAATTTTAGGAGTATAAATCATAAAGATTTGGAGAAGAAAATATCTTTAGGAAGTAGGAAATGTCTTTCTAAATACAATAACGTGATACAATCTTTTAGTTTATCAAAAAGGAAAATTACAATAACCGAAAAAGATGTCATTTTTTAAAAGGTAATTAAAAAAATTTTAAATGTAAATTCAAAATTATTTAAACATGCCATTTTTACAAAACAAAAAATCAATTAAACTACCAAAAGTACTGTAAATTTTTTTTTATAAAATAACAATTTAATTATATGGTTAATGTTAAATTAAAATTAATATACGGTGTCAATATAATTATTCGCTTGGATATGTGAAAATATTAATTAGATAAGGTAAAACACTAAATTATAACCTATGTAATTAAATAAGACACAATTTTAACAAAAATCATAATCTAACAAAATAATTAACAAACTAAAAGACAATTATGAAAAGACATTGTATTGAACGAAAATAAACAAAAGAAACAAATACTACAAAATGTAACCGATATCGGAATTATATATTTCGGCCAAAAGTATATAGATTTGGGATTTTAATTAATTGCGTAGTTGTCACCATAATTAACGTCAATCACATTAATATATAAACGGGATATGCTTGATTTTCGTAAATCTCATATGTGATTTTGATATTAATTGCCTAATTTAAATACTCAATCAACATAAGACTTAATTTCGGATATTTTTGTGAATTGAACAATTGATTGGCCGAAGTTATAGTTGATTTCCAATTAACATAAATCATCCTTGATTGATATTTTTATTTCATTACCATATATGAATTAGAAAGGCAAAACAGAAAGTACATAAAATTGGAAGGAATAAAATTCGGCAAAATTTAAACATAATTGGAGATTAAAAACCGACCTTGCCTTTTTTTATTCCACAATTTACGCTAATTACCTCAAATCACCCCTAATTAAGGCATTAAAATTTCCGAAATCTTTTATTGTTCGGATTCCACCTAGGCAGATCCTACGTGGACACCCTAGATGAGAGTTTTACATTCCTCGTGCTCTAGAATTGCTCGGTGATTATGAGCTTGACACGTAGGATTTTTCATTTTGCTTAAGATAATATAGATGAAACTGCTAGTGTGATTTTTTCTAATGAACTTTTTATTATGTTTTGAGAATTTGGTATGAGGACTACATGTGGTCAATTGGTTTACGCGGAAAGTCAAAATTATACTGAAATTGCAATTCATAGGAAATAAATTACTTAATCTAATTCATGGAAAATAAAGTTCACTGTCTTGTTAGAGAAAGATCGGAACGTAACTTTACTCTCCACCTATATCAACTATAGGTTTATTTTTTTTATTTTTGGTATTGTTTTGACCAAAGTATTGGAATCTTTGTAGGCATCGTATTAGATGATGATTGATCTTTGAGGTACATAAGCATCAATCTAGTAGGAATGTTATTTCTTCTTCATCAACACTCATCAATCTATTAGAGAGATTGATACGACTTAGAGATTTAATTATACTTTCTCTTATATGGTTTTGCTTTACTCCATTTCAATTAAATTAAATAATCATTAAAATAAACATGAAAATTGAAGGTGATAGAGTAATCTAGATGTGTTATTATTTATATTGAAGATTTTAACTTTTTTAGAATCCAAAAGGTAGTTAGGTTGAAATTTTCTTTTGTTCCTAGATGACCTTAACAATAGTTAAATTAAATATTTATATTTTCTGGAAAAATGTTTAGGACAATTGCTATAATTTACTTGGTGAAACCAATCAAAATTAAGGGCAGTGGATTCAAATTTGGAACATAAAGTTTCCCAATAAATTAAGATATACTTTCCTCATTTTTAGTACTCGTGACGTTGAAATGTGCACAAGGATTAAACTATTAAAGATAGGAAAAAAGATCGATAGAGACAAAAAAAAAGAGAATCTCATATGCTAAGCGATAGAAAAAGTGAATACATTGTCAAAATGTCAAAGTTGAAAGTAATAGAGAAACCTAAAGTAAAAAAAAAACGGAGGAATTAGAGCTGAATTTGCTTTGTAATTATGATGAGGTTCATGACTATGCTACAAATTAGGTTGGTGATTATAAGACTTTTAACAACTAATTGTAACATTCTCTATATTTCCCTCGTGCTGATAAGCATATGATAATAATAGTCCATTGCGTTAGCGCTAAACCTTCCATAAATCATGATTTGCTATTCACTCGAAAATTAAATAAAACATTACAATGAGCTTATTATGGACGAAAATCATGTATTGTTGTCTTAACGTCTTCAACATAAGCCCAAACTTCATTGCTTCTATTAAAATAATATGTGAACATACTGGACGCATCATGGAAATAAAGATGACCTCCTAAAGTCAATATTATGTTAAAACCATAGATTCAAGATCTAGGAAATTCAAATATTCAACTTTAGGAGGTCATTTTTTGGTTGGATTTTGTGTTTCTCTTATTTTTTGTGGAGAACATAATATTGACTTAGAGATAGGGGAAGAAGTTGACATCAATATGAAAATTGAATAGACGAAAATGAGTTGTGATGTTTGATGAGAAAACATCACTATTTATACTAAAAAATATGTTTATTTTGCATATTTATGTTTATTAGCTAATTAGTACCCAAATTAAAATTATGATTGATTGACATTTAACATAAATATTGATTGATTGATAACTTAATTTTTTAAGAATTTCAAATAGTATCAATTTAATATTACTGATTGATTGATAATTACCATTAAAGGAGGCAATAATTAAGATTTGATTGATAATTTAAATTACTTGCCATGTTAAGTTGGTTAGTAAAATTTTCGAACAAAACCAATATGGCAACTAAAAATTTCGGCCAAAAGTATATCAATTTGATATTTTAATTACGTAATTGTAACCGTAATTAACGTCAATCACATTAATATATAAATGGAATATTCTTGATTTCCGAATATATCATATGATATCATGATATTAATTGCCTAACTTAAAAAATCAATCAACATAAATCACAATTTCAGCCAAATTTAAACATAATTGGAGATTATTTTTGGTATTCTAATGCAAGTATATACGGTTATTTTAGGAATGGATTAAGCAAATGATTTGCTATAGAACAAATTGCTTTATTTAATGAGTCAACGTCAAAAATGGAAGGGAATGGGTTCTTAATTGCCCTACTTAACCGAAATTATTAATTAAAAAAAAGCTAAATCACGTACAGCTGACACGTGGATAGGAGAAGGCTAGAATGCTTGAGAATTTTTTTTTCCTTTGGATTAATCTGCTTACGACACGTGGCAAAACCTATTTTGCTTTAATGTAATAAACTTATGGAATAATCATTGAAATCTATATACTTTAAATATTATGATTGCAATTTAGATTATGGCAGAAGAGATATTAAAAGTGATCAAGTACATATAAATGAAATTCGTTGTTTAAAAATAATCCGCAGGGAATTGAGAAGAATAATTCTTATTGAAATTAAGCCAACTAATTGCCACAATTCCTAAATATACGTGGGCTATATAATTGCCAAATCTCATGGGATTTGAGAAGAATAATTCTTACTGAAATTAAGCCAACTAATTGCCACATAATGAAAAATCAAATCTATTCCTTAATGTAAGGAATCAGCCGCATAAAATTTAGGAATCTATTCAATGAATGATTTGAAAATCACGTTAAGTAAGGAATAGATTAAGGGACTGATTTTTATTTTTTTGAAGATCCTTTAATTAAGGAATCAACCGCATAAATGGAAGTAAATGGGTAATTCTTACTGAAATTAAGCCAAATAAATGCCAGAATATTTAGGAAGATAATAAATAATCAAACGCTAATTTAGGAATAGATTAAGAGACTGATTTCCGGTATATGAAATTCCTTTAATTAAGGAATCAACCGCATAAATGGAAGTAAATGGGTTGTTTATTGTTGCCTAATTAAACGGAAATATTTTTTTTAAAAAAAGCAAAACAACACCAAGTTGACACGTTGCTATAATGCATTTTAAAAAAAGCAAAAAAATCTGTTGCTGACACGTGGCCTCTATAAACGCTAGGATGCTTTAGAGATCAAGATTTTCTTTGGATACATCTGGTGACGACACGTGGCAAAACCCATTTTGCTTTAATGTAATATATAGATTATTCACAACAAAATGATTTAAAAGGTGTTCATACACCACAAATTGCCTAAGAGACTATGACGGTTTTACCCTTTGATTTGAAATAAGTTTGATCCAAGTTTTCATATGATGGAAATATACCTAATACAATTCAAGGAGTCAAAAATATTTGGTAATTAAGCACAAAAAATGATTTGAAAGGTGTTCATACACCACAAATCGCCTAATAGAATATGACGGTTTTACCCTTTGATTTGAATTGAGTTTTATCAAGGGCCTCATATGCTTAAAATATATCTAATACCTATTCAAGTATTAAAAAATATTTGGTAATTATTCACAAGAAAAATGATTTGAAAGGCTTTCATACTCCATAAATCGCCTAAGAGACTTTGACGGTTTTACCGTTTGATATGAAATAAGTTTGATCCAAGGGCTTCATCTGATTTAAATATATCTAATAGTTATTCAAAGAGTCAAAAATATTTGGTAATACGGCACAAAAGATGATTTGAAAGGTGTTCATACACCACAAATCACTTAAGAGACTATGACGGTTTGACCCTTTGATTTGAATTGAGTTTGATCCAAGGACTTGATATGCTTTAAAAATATCTAATACCTATTCAAGGACTCAAAAATATTTGGTAAATGTTCTTAATAAAATGATTTGAAAGGTGTTCATTCACCACATATCTCCTAAGAGACTATGACAGTTTTACCCTTTGATTTGAATTGAGTTTTATCCAACGGCTTCATATGCTATAAATATATCTAATACCTATTCAAGGACTTAAAAATATTTGGTAAATATTCTTAACAAAATTATTTGAAAGGTGTTCATTCACCACAAATCTCCTAAGAGACTATGACAGTTTTACCCTTTGATTTGAATTGAGTTTTGTCCAAGGGCTTTATATGCTCTAAATATATCTAATACCTATTCAAGGACTCAAAAATATTTGGTAATTATTCACAACAAAATGATTTGAAAGGTGTTCATACACCACAAATTTCCTAAGAGACTATGACGATTTTACCCTTTAATTTGAATTGAGTTTGATCAAAAGGCTTCATATGCATTAAATATATCTAATACCTATTCAAGGACTCTTAAATATTTGGTAATTATTCACAACAAACTGATTTAAAAGGTGTTCATACACCAAAAATCACCTAAGAGACTATGACGGTTTTACCCTTTAATTTGAATTGAGTTTGATCAAAGGGATTCATAGGATTTAAATATATCTAATACCTATTCATGAAATCTTAAATATTTGGTATTTATTCACAACAAACTGATTTAAAAGGTGTTCATACACCAAAAATCATTTAAGAGACTATGATGGTTTTACCCTTTGATTTGAGTTGATTTTGGATTAAGGGCTTCATATGCTTTAAATATATCTAATACCTATTCAAGAACTCAAAAATATTTAGTAATTAATCACAACAAAATGATTTGAAAGGTTTTCATACACCACAACTCGCCTAAGAGACTATGTCTGTTTTACCCTTTGATATGAAATAAGTTTGATCCAACGGCTTCATATGATTGAAATATATCTAATACATATGCAAGGAGTCAAAAATATTTGGTAATTAAGCACAAAAAATGATTTCAAAGGTGTTCATTCACCACAAATCGCCTAAGAGACTATGATGGTTTTACCCTTTGATTTGAATTGATTTTAATCCAAGGGCTTCATATGCTTAAAATATAACTAATACCTATTCAAGGACTCAAAAATATTTGGTAATTATTCCCAACAAAATGATTTGAAAGGTGTTCATTAACCACAAATCACCTATGACACTATGACGGTTTTACCCTTTGATTTGAATTAAGTTTGTCCAAGGTCTTCATATGCTTTAAATATATCAAATGCCTATTCAAGGACTTAAAAATATTTGGTAATTATTCATAACAAAATGATTTGAAAGGATTTCACACACGACAAATCGCCTAAGAGACTATGACGGTTTTACCCTTTGATTTGAAATAAGTTTGATCCAAGTTTTCATATGATTGAAATATACCTAATACAATTCAAGAATTCAAAAATATTTGGTAATTAAGCACAAAAAATGATTTGAAAGGTGTTCATACACCACAAATCGTCTAATAGACTACGACGGTTTTACCCTTTCATTTGAATTGAGTTTTACCCAAGGGCCTCATATGCTTTAAATATATCTAATACCTATTCAAGGAATCTTAAATATTTGGTAATTATTCACAACAAAATGATTTGAAAGGATTTCACACACCACAAATCGCCTAAGAGACTATGACGGTTTTACCCTTTGATTTGAAAAAAGTTTGATCCAAGTTTTCATATGATTGAAATATACGGAATACAATTCAAGGAGTCAAAAATATTTCGTAATTAAGCACAAAAAATGATTTGAAAGGTGTTCATACACCACAAATCGTCTAATAGACTATGACGGTTTTACCCTTTCATTTGAATTGAGTTTTACCCAAGGGCCTCATATGCTTTAAATATAACTAATACCTATTCAAGGACTAAAAAATATTTGGTAATTATTCAAAAGAAAAAGGATTTGATAGGTTTTCATACACCACAAATCGCCTAAGAGACTTTGACTGTTTTACCGTTTGATATGAAATAAGTTTGATCCAAGGGCTTAATCTGATTTAAATATATCTAATACCTATTAAAAGAGTCAATAATATTTGGTAGTTAGGCACAAAAAATGATTTGAAAGGTGTACATACACCACAAATCCCCTAAGAGACTATGACGGTTTTACCCTTTAATTTGAATTGAGCTTGATCTAAGGACTTGATATGCTTTAAGAATATCTAATACCTATTCAAGGACTCAAAAATATTTGGTAAATGTTCTTAATAAAATGATTTGAAAGGTGTTCATTCACCACATATCTCCTAAGAGACTATGACAGTTTTACCCTTTGATTTGAATTGAGTTTTATCCAACGGCTTCATATGCTATAAATATATCTAATACCTATTCAAGGACTTAAAAATATTTGGTAAATATTCTTAACAAAATGATTTGAAAGGTGTTCATTCACCACAAATCTCCTAAGAGACTATGATAGTTTTACCCTTTGATTTGAATTGAGATTTGTCCAAGGGCTTCATATGCTCTAAATATATCTAATACCTATTCAAGGACTCAAAAATATTTGGTAATTATTCACAACAAATGATTTGAAAGGTGTTCATACACCACAAATTTCCTAAGAGACTATGACGATTTTACCCTTTAATTTGAATTGAGTTTGATCAAAAGGCTTCATATGCATTAAATATTTCTAATACCTATTCAAGGACTAAATATTTGGTAATTATTCACAACAAACTGATTTAAAAGGTGTTCATACACCAAAAATCGCCTAAGAGACTATGACGGTTTTACCCTTTAATTTGAATTGAGTTTGATCAAAGGGATTCATAGGATTTAAATATATCTAATACCTATTCATGAAATCTTAAATATTTGGTATTTATTCACAACAAACTGATTTAAAAGGTGTTCATACACCAAAAATCGTTTAAGAGACTATGATGGTTTTACCCTTTGATTTGAGTTGATTTTGGATTAAGGGCTTCTTATGCTTTAAATATATCTAATACCTATTCAAGAACTCAAAAATATTTAGTAATTAATCACAACAAAATGATTTGAAAGGTTTTCATACACCACAACTCGCCTAAGAGACTATGTCTGTTTTACCCTTTGATATTAAATAAGTTTGATCCAACGGCTTCATATGATTGAAATATATCTAATACATATGCAAGGAGTCAAAAATATTTGGTAATTAAGCACAAAAAATGATTTCAAAGGTGTTCATTCACCACAAATCGCCTAAGAGACTATGATGGTTTTACCCTTTGATTTGAATTGATTTTAATCTAAGGGCTTAATATGCTTAAAATATAACTAATACCTATTCAAGGACTCAAAAATATTTGGTAATTATTCCCAACAAAATGATTTGAAAGGTGTTCATTAACTACAAAGCACCTATGACACTATGACGGTTTTACCCTTTGATTTGAATTAAGTTTGTCCAAGGTCTTTATATGCTTTAAATATATCAAATGCCTATTCAAGGACTCAAAAATATTTGGTAATTATTCATAACAAAATGATTTGAAAGGATTTCACACACCACAAATCGCCTAAGAGACTATGACGGTTTTACCCTTTGATTTGAAATAAGTTTGATCCATGTTTTCATATGATTGAAATATACCTAATACAATTCAAGAATTCAAAAATATTTGGTAATTAAGCACAAAAAATGATTTGAAAGGTGTTCATACACCACAAATCGTCTAATAGACTATGACGGTTTTACCCTTTCATTTGAATTGAGTTTTACCCAAGGGCCTCATATGCTTTAAATATATCTAATACCTATTCAAGGAATCTTAAATATTTGGTAATTATTCACAACAAAATGATTTGAAAGGATTTCACACACCACAAATCGCCTAAGAGACTATGACGGTTTTACCCTTTGATTTGAAAAAAGTTTGATCCAAGTTTTCATATGATTGAAATATACCGAATACAATTCAAGGAGTCAAAAATATTGCGTAATTAAGCACAAAAAATGATTTGAAAGGTGTTCATACACCACAAATCGTCTAATAGACTATGACGGTTTTACCCTTTCATTTGAATTGAGTTTTACCCAAGGGCCTCATATGCTTTAAATATAACTAATACCTATTCAAGGACTAAAAAATATTTGGTAATTATTCAAAAGAAAAAGGATTTGATAGGTTTTCATACACCACAAATCGCCTAAGAGACTTTGACTGTTTTACCGTTTGATATGAAATAAGTTTGATCCAAGGGCTTAATCTGATTTAAATATATCTAATACCTATTAAAAGAGTCAATAATATTTGGTAATTAGGCACAAAAAATGATTTGAAAGGTGTACATACACCACAAATCCCCTAAGAGACTATGACGGTTTTACCCTTTAATTTGAATTGAGCTTGATCTAAGGACTTCATATGCTTTAAAAATATCTAATACCGATTCAAGGACTCAAATATATTTGGAAATTATTCTTAACAAAATGATTTGAAAGGTGTTCATTCACCAAACATCTCCTAAGAGAATATGACCGTTTTACCCTTTGATTTGAATTTAGTTATATCCAAGGTTCATATGTTTTAAATATATCTAACACCTATTCAAGGACTCAAACATATTTGGTAATTATTCACAACAAAATGATTTGAAAGGTGTTCATACACAACAAATTTCCTAAGAGACTATGACGATTTTACCCTTTAATTTGAATTGAGTTTGATCAAAGTTCTTCATATGCTTTAAATATATCTGATACCTATTCAAGGACTCAAAAATATTTGGTAATTATTCACAACAAAATGATTTGAAAGGTTTTCATACACCACAAGTCGCCTAAGAGACTTTGACGGTTTTACCCTTTGATATGAAATAAGTTTGATCCAAGGGCTTCATCTGATTTAAATATATCTAATACCTATTCAAAGAGTCAACAATATTTGGTAATTAGGCACAAAAAATGATTTGAAAGGTGTACAGACACCACAAATTTCCTAAGCGACTATGACGGTTTTACCCTTTAATTTGAATTGAGTTTTATCCAAGGACTTCAAATGCTTTAAAAATATCTAATACCTATTCAAGGACTCAAAAATATTTGGTAATTATACTATACAAAATGATTTGAAAGGTGTTCATTCACCACAAATCTCCTAAGAGACTATGACTTATTTACCCTTTCATTTGAATGAAGTTTTATCCAAGGTTCATATGTTTTAAATATATCTAATACCTATTCAAGGGGTCAAACATATTTGGTAATTATTCACAACAAAATGATTTGAAAGGTGTTCACACACCAAAATTGGCCTAAGAGACTATGACGGTTTTACCCTTTGATTTGAATTGATTTTGATTTAAGGGCTTAATAAGCTTTAAATATATCTAATACCTATTCAAGAACTCAAAAATATTTGGTAATTAATCACAAAAAAATGATTTGAAAGGTTTTCATACACCACAACTCGCCTAAGTGACTATGACAGTTTTACCCTTTGATATGAAATAAGTTTGAACCAAGGGCTTCATATGATTAAAATATGTCTAATACCTATGCAAGTAGTCTAAAATATTTGGTAATTAAGCACAAAAAATGATTTGAAAGGTGTTCATTCACCACAAACCGCCTAAGAGACTATGACGGTTTTACCCTTTAATTTGAATTGAGTTTGATCCAAGGGCTTCATATGCTTTAAATATATCAAATGCCTATTCAAGGACTCAAAAATATTTGGTAATTATTCAAAACAAAATGATTTGAAAGGTTTTCACACACCATAAATCGCCTAAGAGACTATGACGGTTTTATCCTTTGATTTGAATTGAGTTTGATCCAAGGACTTGATATGCTTTAAAAATATCTAATACCTATTCAAGGACTCAAAAATATTTGGTAAATGTTCTTAATAAAATGATTTGAAAGGTGTTCATTCACCACATATCTCCTAAGAGACTATGACAGTTTTACCCTTTGCTTTGAATTGAGTTTTATCCAACGGCTTCATATGCTATAAATATATATAATACCTATTCAAGGACTTAAAAATATTTGGTAAATATTCTTAACAAAATGATTTGAAAGGTGTTCATTCACCACAAATCTCCTAAGAGACTATGACAGTTTTACCCTTTGATTTGAATTGAGTTTTATCCAAGGGCTTTATATGCTCTAAATATATCTAATACCTATTCAAGGACTCAAAAATATTTGGTAATTATTCACAACAAAATGATTTGAATGGTGTTCATACACCACAAATTTCCTAAGAGACTATGACGATTTTACCCTTTAATTTGAATTGAGTTTGATCAAAAGGCTTCATATGCTTTAAATATATCTAATACCTATTCAAGGACTCTTAAATATTTTGTAATTATTCACAACAAACTGATTTAAAAGGTGTTCATACACCAAAAATCGCCTAAGAGACTATGACGGTTTTACCCTTTAATTTGAATTGAGTTTGATCAAAGGGCTTCATAGGATTTAAATATATCTAATACCTATTCATGAAATCTTAAATATTTGGTATTTATTCACAACAAACTGATTTAAAAGGTGTTCATACACCAAAAATCGTTTAAGAGACTATGATGGTTTTACCCTTTGATTTGAGTTGATTTTGGATTAAGGACTTCATATGCTTTAAATATATCTAATACCTATTCAAAAACTCAAAAATATTTGGTAATTAATCACAATAAAATGATTTGAAAGGTTTTCATACACCATAATTCGCCTAAGAGACTATGATTGTTTTACCCTTTGATATGAAATAAGTTTGATCCAACGGCTTCTTATGATTGAAATATATCTAATACATATGCAAGGAGTCAAAAATATTTGGTAATTAAGCACAAAAAATGATTTCAAAGGTTTTCATTTACCACAAATCGCCTAAGAGACTATGATGGTTTTACCCTTTGATTTGAATTGATTTTAATCCAAGGGATTCATATGCTTAAAATATAACTAATACCTATTCAAGAACTCAAAAATATTTGGTAATTATGCCCAACAAAATGATTTGAAAGGTGTTCATTAACCACAAATCACCTAAGACACTATGACGGTTTTACCCTTTGATTTGAATTAAGTTTGTCCAAGGTCTTCATATGCTTTAAATATATCTAATGCCTATTCAAGGAGTCAAAAATATTTGGTAATTATTCAAAACAAAATGATTTGAAAGGATTTCACACACCACAAATCGCCTAAGAGACTATGACGGTTTTACCCTTTGATTTGAAATAAGTTTGATCCAAGTTTTCATATGATTGAAATATACCTAATACAATTCAAGAATTCAAAAATATTTGGTAATTAAGCACAAAAAAAGATTTGAAAGGTGTTCATACACCACAAATCGCCTAATAGACTATGAGGCTTTTACCCTTTGATTTGAATTGAGTTTGATCCAAGGGCCTCATATGCTTTAAATATATCTAATACCTATTCAAGGACTAAAAAATATTTGGTAATTATTCACAGGAAAATTATTTGAAAGGTGTTCATTCACCACAAATCTCTTAAGAGACTATGACGGTTTTATCCTTTGATTTGAATTGAGTTTTATCCAAAGGCTTCATATGCTTTAAATATATCTAATACCTATTCAAGGAATCAAAAATATTTGGTAATTATTCACAACAAAATTATTTGAATGGTGTTCATACACCACAAATTTCCTAACAGACTATGACGATTTTACCCTTTAATTTGAATTGAGTTTGATCCAAGGGCTTCATATGCTTTAAATTTATCTAATACCTATTCAAGGACTCTAAAATATTTGGTAATTAATTACAACAAATTGATTTTAAAGGTGTTCATACACCACAAATCGCCTAAGAGACTATAACGGTTTTACCCTTTGATTTGAATTGATTTTGATCCAAGGGCTTCATATGATTTAAATATAACTAATACTTATTCAACGACTCAAAAATGTTTGGTAATTATTCCCAACAATATGATTTGAAAGGTGTTCATACACCACAAATCGCTTAAGAGACTATGACGGTTTTACACTTTGATTTGAATTGAGTTTGATCAAAGGACTTCATATGCTTTAAAAATATCTAATACCTATTGAAGGACTCAAAATAATTTGGTAATTATTCACAACAAAATGATTTGAAAGGTTTTCATGCACCATAAATCGCCTAAGAGACTATGACAGTTTTACCCTTTGATATGAAATAAGTTTGATCCAAGGGCTTCATATGCTTTAAGTATATCTAAATACCTATTCAAGGAATCAAAAATATTTGTTAATTATTCACAACAAAATCATTTGAAAGGTGTTCATACACCACAAATCGCCTAAGAGACTATAACGGTTTTACCCTTCGATTTGAATTGAGTTTGATCCAAGGGCTTCATATGCTTTATTTATAACTGATACCTATTCAAGAACTTAAAAATATTTGGTAAATATTCTTAACAAAATGATTTGAAAGGTGTTCATTCACCACAAATCTCCTAAGAGACTATGACAGTTTTACCCTTTGATTTGAATTGAGATTTGTCCAAGGGCTTCATATGCTCTAAATATATCTAATACCTATTCAAGGACTCAAAAATATTTGGTAATTATTCACAACAAAATCATTTGAAAGGTGTTCATACACCACAAATTTCCTAAGAGACTATGACGATTTTACCCTTTAATTTGAATTGAGTTTGATCAAAAGGCTTCATATGCATTAAATATTTCTAATACCTATTCAAGGACTCTTAAATATTTGGTAATTATTCACAACAAACTGATTTAAAAGGTGTTCATACACCAAAAATCGCCTAAGAGACTATGACGGTTTTACCCTTTAATTTGAATTGAGTTTGATCAAAGGGATTCATAGGATTTAAATATATCTAATACCTATTCATGAAATCTTAAATATTTGGTATTTATTCACAACAAACTGATTTAAAAGGTGTTCATACACCAAAAATCGTTTAAGAGACTATGATGGTTTTACCCTTTGATTTGAGTTGATTTTGGATTAAGGGCTTCATATGCTTTAAATATATCTAATACCTATTCAAGAACTCAAAAATATTTAGTAATTAATCACAACAAAATGATTTGAAAGGTTTTCATACACCACAACTCGCCTAAGAGACTATGTCTGTTTTACCCTTTGATATGAAATAAGTTTGATCCAACGGCTTCATATGATTGAAATACATCTAATACATATGCAAGGAGTCAAAAATATTTGGTAATTAAGCACAAAAAATGATTTCAAAGGTGTTCATTCACCACAAATCGCCTAAGAGACTATGATGGTTTTACCCTTTGATTTGAATTGATTTTAATCCAAGGGCTTCATATTCTTAAAATATAACTAATACCTATTCAAGGACTCAAAAATATTTGGTAATTATTCCCAACAAAATGATTTGAAAGGTGTTCATTAACTACAAATCACCTATGACACTATGACGGTTTTACCCTTTGATTTGAATTAAGTTTGTCCAAGGTCTTCATATGCTTTAAATATATCAAATGCCTATTCAAGGACTCAAAAATATTTGGTAATTATTCATAACAAAATGATTTGAAAGGATTTCACACACCACAAATTGCCTAAGAGACTATGACGGTTTTACCCTTTGATTTGAAATAAGTTTGATCCAAGTTTTCATATGATTGAAATATACCTAATACAATTCAAGAATTCAAAAATATTTGGTAATTAAGCACAAAAAATGATTTGAAAGGTGTTCATACACCACTAATCGTCTAATAGACTATGACGGTTTTACCCTTTCATTTGAATTGAGTTTTACCCAAGGGCCTCATATGCTTTAAATATATCTAATACCTATTCAAGGACTAAAAAATATTTGGTAATTATTCAAAAGAAAAAGGATTAGATAGGTTTTCATACACCACAAATCGCCTAAGAGACTTTGACTGTTTTACCGTTTGATATGAAATAAGTTTGATCCAAGGGCTTAATCTGATTTAAATATATCTAATACCTATTAAAAGAGTCAATAATATTTGGTAATTAGGCACAAAAAATGATTTGAAAGGTGTACATACACCACAAATCCCCTAAGAGACTAGGACGGTTTTACCCTTTAATTTGAATTGAGCTTGATCTAAGGACTTCATATGCTTTAAAAATATCTAATACCTATTCAAGGACTCAAAAATATTTGGAAATTATTCTTAACAAAATGATTTGAAAGGTGTTCATTCACCAAACATCTCCTAAGAGAATATGACTGTTTTACCCTTTGATTTGAATTTAGTTGTATCCAAGGTTCATATGTTTTAAATATATCTAACACCTATTCAAGGACTCAAACTTATTTGGTAATTATTCACAACAAAATGATTTGAAAGGTGTTCATACACAACAAATTTCCTAAGAGACTATGACGATTTTACCCTTTAATTTGAATTGAGTTTGATCAAACTCCTTCATATGCTTTAAATATATCTGATACCTATTCAAGGACTCAAAAATATTTGGTAATTATTCACAACAAAATGATTTGAAAGGTTTTCATACACCACAAGTCGCCTAAGAGACTTTGACGGTTTTACCCTTTGATATGAAATAAGTTTGATCCAAGGGCTTCATCTGATTTAAATATATCTAATACCTATTCAAAGAGTCAATAATATTTGGTAATTAGGCACAAAAAATGATTTGAAAGGTGTACAGACACCACAAATTTCCTAAGCGACTATGACGGTTTTACCCTTTAATTTGAATTGAGTTTTATCCAAGGACTTCATATGCTTTAAAAATATCTAATACCTATTCAAGGACTCAAAAATATTTGGTAATTATACTATACAAAATGATTTGAAAGGTGTTCATTCACCACAAATCTCCTAAGAGACTATGACTTATTTACCCTTTCATTTGAATGAAGTTTTATCCAAGGTTCATATGTTTTAAATATATCTAATACCTATTCAAGGGGTCAAACATATTTGGTAATTATTCACAACAAAATTATTTGAAAGGTGTTCACACACCAAAATTGGCCTAAGAGACTATGACGGTTTTACCCTTTGATTTGAATTGATTTTGATTTAAGGGCTTAATAAGCTTTAAATATATCTAATACCTATTCAAGAACTCAAAAATATTTGGTAATTAATCACAAAAAAATGATTTGAAAGGTTTTCATACACCACAACTCGCCTAAGTGACTATGACAGTTTTACCCTTTGATATGAAATAAGTTTGAACCAAGGGCTTCATATGATTAAAATATGTCTAATACCTATGCAAGTAGTCTAAAATATTTGGTAATTAAGCACAAAAAATGATTTGAAAGGTGTTCATTCACCACAAACCGCCTAAGAGACTATGACGGTTTTACCCTTTAATTTGAATTGAGTTTGATCCAAGGGCTTCATATGCTTTAAATATATCAAATGCCTATTCAAGGACTCAAAAATATTTGGTAATTATTCAAAACAAAATGATTTGAAAGGTTTTCACACACCATAAATCGCCTAAGAGACTATGACGGTTTTATCCTTTGATTTGAATTGAGTTTGATCCAAGGACTTGATATGCTTTAAAAATATCTAATACCTATTCAAGGACTCAAAAATATTTGGTAAATGTTCTTAATAAAATGATTTGAAAGGTGTTCATTCACCACATATCTCCTAAGAGACTATGACAGTTTTACCCTTTAATTTGAATTGAGTTTTATCCAACGGCTTCATATGTTATAAATATATATAATACCTATTCAAGGACTTAAAAATATTTGGTAAATATTCTTAACAAAATGATTTGAAAGGTGTTCATTCACCACAAATCTCCTAAGAGACTATGACAGTTTTACCCTTTGATTTGAATTGAGTTTTATCCAAGGGCTTTATATGCTCTAAATATATCTAATACCTATTCAAGGACTCAAAAATATTTGGTAATTATTCACAACAAAATGATTTGAATGGTGTTCATACACCACAAATTTCCTAAGAGACTATGACCATTTTACCCTTTAATTTGAATTGAGTTTGATCAAAAGGCTTCATATGCTTTAAATATATCTAATACCTATTCAAGGACTCTTAAATATTTGGTAATTATTCACAACAAACTGATTTAAAAGGTTTTCATACACCAAAAATCGCCTAAGAGACTATGACGGTTTTACCCTTTAATTTGAATTGAGTTTGATCAAAGGGCTTCATAGGATTTAAATATATCTAATACATATTCATGAAATCTTAAATATTTGGTATTTCTTCACAACAAACTGATTTAAAAGGTGTTCATACACCAAAAATCGTTTAAGAGACTATGATGGTTTTACCCTTTGATTTGAGTTGATTTTGGATTAAGGACTTCATATGCTTTAAATATATCTAATACCTATTCAAGAACTCAAAAATATTTGGTAATTAATCACAATAAAATGATTTGAAAGGTTTTCATACACCACAATTCGCCTAAGAGACTATGATTGTTTTACCCTTTGATATGAAATAAGTTTGATCCAACGGCTTCTTATGATTGAAATATATCTAATACATATGCAAGGAGTCAAAAATATTTGGTAATTAAGCACAAAAAATGATTTCAAAGGTTTTCATTTACCACAAATCGCCTAAGAGACTATGATGGTTTTACCCTTTGATTTGAATTGATTTTAATCCAAGGGATTCATATGCTTAAAATATAACTAATACCTATTCAAGAACTCAAAAATATTTGGTAATTATGCCCAACAAAATGATTTGAAAGGTGTTCATTAACCACAAATCACCTAAGACACTATGACGGTTTTACCCTTTGATTTGAATTAAGTTTGTCCAAGGTCTTCATATGCTTTAAGTATATCTAATGCCTATTCAAGGAGTAAAAAATATTTGGTAATTATTCAAAACAAAATGATTTGAAAGGATTTCACACACCACAAATCGCCTAAGAGACTACGACGGTTTTACCCTTTGATTTGAAATAAGTTTGATCCAAGTTTTCATATGATTGAAATATACCTAATACAATTCAAGAATTCAAAAATATTTGGTAATTAAGCACAAAAAAAGATTTGAAAGGTGTTCATACACCACAAATCGCCTAATAGACTATGAGGGTTTTACCCTTTGATTTGAATTGAGTTTGATCCAAGGGCCTCATATGCTTTAAATATATCTAATACCTATTCAAGGACTAAAAAATATTTGGTAATTATTCACAAGAAAATTATTTGAAAGGTGTTCATTCACCACAAATCTCTTAAGAGACTATGACGGTTTTATCCTTTGATTTGAATTGAGTTTTATCCAAAGGCTTCATATGCTTTAAATATATCTAATACCTATTCAAGGAATCAAAAATATTTGGTAATTATTCACAACAAAATTATTTGAATGGTGTTCATACACCACAAATTTCCTAACAGACTATGACGATTTTACCCTTTAATTTGAATTGAGTTTGATCCAAGGGCTTCATATGCTTTAAATTTATCTAATACCTATTCAAGGACTCTAAAATATTTGGTAATTAATTACAATAAATTGATTTGAAAGGTGTTCATACACCACAAATCGCCTAAGAGACTATAACGGTTTTACCCTTTGATTTGAATTGATTTTGATCCAAGGGCTTCATATGATTTAAATATAACTAATACCTATTCAACGACTCAAAAATGTTTGGTAATTATTCCCAACAATATGATTTGAAAGGTGTTCATACACCACAAATCGCTTAAGAGACTATGACGGTTTTACACTTTGATTTGAATTGAGTTTGATCAAAGGACTTCATATGCTTTAAAAATATCTAATACCTATTGAAGGACTAAAAATAATTTGGTAATTATTCACAACAAAATGATTTGAAAGGTTTTCATGCACCATAAATCGCCTAAGAGACTATGACAGTTTTACCCTTTGATATGAAATAAGTTTGATCCAAGGGCTTCATATGCTTTAAGTATATCTAAATACCTATTCAAGGAATCAAAAATATTTGTTAATTATTCACAACAAAATCATTTGAAAGGTGTTCATACACCACAAATCGCCTAAGAGACTATAACGGTTTTACCCTTCGATTTGAATTGAGTTTGATCCAAGGGCTTCATATGCTTTAAATATAACTGATACCTATTCAAGGACTCAAAAATATTTGGTAATTATTCCCAACAAAATGATTTGAAAGGTGTTCATTCAGCACAATTCGCCTTAGAGACTATGACGGTTTTACCCTTTGATTTGACTTAAGTTTGTCCAAGGGCTTCATATACTTCAAATGTATCTAATACCTATTCGAGGACTCAAAAATATTTGGTAATTATTCAAAACAAAATGATTTGAAAGGTTTTCACACACGATAAATCGCCTGAGAGACTATGATGGTTTTACCCTTTGATATGAAATAAGTTTGATCCAAGGGCTTCGTATGCACTAAATATATATAATACCTATTCAAGGACTCTTAAATATTTGTCAATTATTCACAAAAAAATGATTTAAAAGGTGTTCATACACCACAAATTGCCTAAAAGACTATGACGTTGATCCAAGTTTTCATATGATAGAAATATACCTAATACAATTCAAGGAGTCAAAAATATTTTGTATTTAAGCACAAAAATGATTTGAAAGGTGTTCATACACCACAAATCCCCTAATAGACTATGACGGTTTTACCCTTTGATTTGAATTGAGTTTTATACAAGGGCCGCATATACTTTAAATATATCTAATACCTTTTCAAGGACTAAAAAATATTTGGGAATTATTCACAAGAAAAATGATTTGAAAGGTTTTCATACACCACAAATCGCCTAAGAGACTATGACGATTTTACCCTTTGATTTGAATTAAGTTTGTCCAAGGGCTTCATATGTTTTAAATATATGTAATACCTATTCAAGGTCTCTTAAATATTTGGTAATTATTCACAACAAAATGATTTAAAAGGTGTTCATACACCACAAATTACCTAAGAGACTATGACGGTTTTACCCTTGGATTTGAAATAAGTTTGATCCAAGTTTTCATATGATTGAAATATACCTAATAGATATTCAAGGACTCAAAAATATTTGGTAATTATTCTCAAAAAAATGATTTGAAAGGTGTTCATTCACCACAAATCGCCTAAGAGACTATAACGGTTTCACCCTTTGATTTGAATTGATTTTGATCCAAGGGCTTCATATGATTTAAATATAACTAATACCTATTCAACGACTCAAAAATGTTTGGTAATTATTCCCAACAATATGATTTGAAAGGTGTTCATACACCACAAATCGCTTAAGAGACTATGACGGTTTTACACTTTGATTTGAATTGAGTTTGATCAAAGGACTTCATATGCTTTAAAAATATCTAATACCTATTGAAGGACTAAAAATAATTTGGTAATTATTCACAACAAAATGATTTGAAAGGTTTTCATGCACCATAAATCGCCTAAGAGACTATGACAGTTTTACCCTTTGATATGAAATAAGTTTGATCCAAGGGCTTCATATGCTTTAAGTATATCTAAATACCTATTCAAGGAATCAAAAATATTTGTTAATTATTCACAACAAAATCATTTAAAAGGTGTTCATACACCACAAATCGCCTAAGAGACTATAACGGTTTTACCCTTCGATTTGAATTGAGTTTGATCCAAGGGCTTCATATGCTTTAAATATAACTGATACCTATTCAAGGACTCAAAAATATTTGGTAATTATTCCCAACAAAATGATTTGAATGGTGTTCATTCAGCACAATTCGCCTTAGAGACTATGACGGTTTTACCCTTTGATTTGACTTAAGTTTGTCCAAGGGCTTCATATACTTCAAATGTATCTAATACCTATTCGAGGACTCAAAAATATTTGGTAATTATTCAAAACAAAATGATTTGAAAGGTTTTCACACACGATAAATCGCCTGAGAGACTATGATGGTTTTACCCTTTGATATGAAATAAGTTTGATCCAAGGGCTTCGTATGCACTAAATATATATAATACCTATTCAAGGACTCTTAAATATTTGTCAATTATTCACAAAAAAATGATTTAAAAGGTGTTCATACACCACAAATTGCCTAAAAGACTATGACGTTTCCGAAGTTGATCCAAGTTTTCATATGATAGAAATATACCTAATACAATTCAAGGAGTCAAAAATATTTTGTATTTAAGCACAAAAATGATTTGAAAGGTGTTCATACACCACAAATCCCCTAATAGACTATGACGGTTTTACCCTTTGATTTGAATTGAGTTTTATACAAGGGCCGCATATACTTTAAATATATCTAATACCTTTTCAAGGACTAAAAAATATTTGGGAATTATTCACAAGAAAAATGATTTGAAAGGTTTTCATACACCACAAATCGCCTAAGAGACTATGACGATTTTACCCTTTGATTTGAATTAAGTTTGTCCAAGGGCTTCATATGTTTTAAATATATGTAATACCTATTCAAGGTCTCTTAAATATTTGGTAATTATTCACAACAAAATGATTTAAAAGGTGTTCATACACCACAAATTACCTAAGAGACTATGACGGTTTTACCCTTGGATTTGAAATAAGTTTGATCCAAGTTTTCATATGATTGAAATATACCTAATAGATATTCAAGGACTCAAAAATATTTGGTAATTATTCTCAAAAAAATGATTTGAAAGGTGTTCATTCACCACAAATCGCCTAAGAGACTATAACGGTTTCACCCTTTGATTTGAATTGATTTTGATCCAAGGGCTTCATATGATTTAAATATAACTAATACCTATTCAACGACTCAAAAATGTTTGGTAATTATTCCCAACAATATGATTTGAAAGGTGTTCATACACCACAAATCGCTTAAGAGACTATGACGGTTTTACACTTTGATTTGAATTGAGTTTGATCAAAGGACTTCATATGCTTTAAAAATATCTAATACCTATTGAAGGACTAAAAATAATTTGGTAATTATTCACAACAAAATGATTTGAAAGGTTTTCATGCACCATAAATCGCCTAAGAGACTATGACAGTTTTACCCTTTGATATGAAATAAGTTTGATCCAAGGGCTTCATATGCTTTAAGTATATCTAAATACCTATTCAAGGAATCAAAAATATTTGTTAATTATTCACAACAAAATCATTTGAAAGGTGTTCATACACCACAAATCGCCTAAGAGACTATAACGGTTTTACCCTTCGATTTGAATTGAGTTTGATCCAAGGGCTTCATATGCTTTAAATATAACTGATACCTATTCAAGGACTCAAAAATATTTGGTAATTATTCCCAACAAAATGATTTGAAAGGTGTTCATTCAGCACAATTCGCCTTAGAGACTATGACGGTTTTACCCTTTGATTTGACTTAAGTTTGTCCAAGGGCTTCATATACTTCAAATTTATCTAATACCTATTCGAGGACTCAAAAATATTTGGTAATTATTCAAAACAAAATGATTTGAAAGGTTTTCACACACGATAAATCGCCTGAGAGACTATGATGGTTTTACCCTTTGATATGAAATAAGTTTGATCCAAGGGCTTCGTATGCACTAAATATATATAATACCTATTCAAGGACTCTTAAATATTTGTCAATTATTCACAAAAAAATGATTTAAAAGGTGTTCATACACCACAAATTGCCTAAAAGACTATGACGTTGATCCAAGTTTTCATATGATAGAAATATACCTAATACAATTCAAGGAGTCAAAAATATTTTGTATTTAAGCACAAAAATGATTTGAAAGGTGTTCATACACCACAAATCCCCTAATAGACTATGACGGTTTTACCCTTTGATTTGAATTGAGTTTTATACAAGGGCCGCATATACTTTAAATATATCTAATACCTTTTCAAGGACTAAAAAATATTTGGGAATTATTCACAAGAAAAATGATTTGAAAGGTTTTCATACACCACAAATCGCCTAAGAGACTATGACGATTTTACCCTTTGATTTGAATTAAGTTTGTCCAAGGGCTTCATATGTTTTAAATATATGTAATACCTATTCAAGGTCTCTTAAATATTTGGTAATTATTCACAACAAAATGATTTAAAAGGTGTTCATACACCACAAATTACCTAAGAGACTATGACGGTTTTACCCTTGGATTTGAAATAAGTTTGATCCAAGTTTTCATATGATTGAAATATACCTAATAGATATTCAAGGACTCAAAAATATTTGGTAATTATTCTCAAAAAAATGATTTGAAAGGTGTTCATTCACCACAAATCGCCTAAGAGACTATAACGGTTTCACCCTTTGATTTGAATTGATTTTGATCCAAGGGCTTCATATGATTTAAATATAACTAATACCTATTCAACGACTCAAAAATGTTTGGTAATTATTCCCAACAATATGATTTGAAAGGTGTTCATACACCACAAATCGCTTAAGAGACTATGACGGTTTTACACTTTGATTTGAATTGAGTTTGATCAAAGGACTTCATATGCTTTAAAAATATCTAATACCTATTGAAGGACTAAAAATAATTTGGTAATTATTCACAACAAAATGATTTGAAAGGTTTTCATGCACCATAAATCGCCTAAGAGACTATGACAGTTTTACCCTTTGATATGAAATAAGTTTGATCCAAGGGCTTCATATGCTTTAAGTATATCTAAATACCTATTCAAGGAATCAAAAATATTTGTTAATTATTCACAACAAAATCATTTGAAAGGTGTTCATACACCACAAATCGCCTAAGAGACTATAACGGTTTTACCCTTCGATTTGAATTGAGTTTGATCCAAGGGCTTCATATGCTTTAAATATAACTGATACCTATTCAAGGACTCAAAAATATTTGGTAATTATTCCCAACAAAATGATTTGAAAGGTGTTCATTCAGCACAATTCGCCTTAGAGACTATGACGGTTTTACCCTTTGATTTGACTTAAGTTTGTCCAAGGGCTTCATATACTTCAAATGTATCTAATACCTATTCGAGGACTCAAAAATATTTGGTAATTATTCAAAACAAAATGATTTGAAAGGTTTTCACACACGATAAATCGCCTGAGAGACTATGATGGTTTTACCCTTTGATATGAAATAAGTTTGATCCAAGGGCTTCGTATGCACTAAATATATATAATACCTATTCAAGGACTCTTAAATATTTGTCAATTATTCACAAAAAAATGATTTAAAAGGTGTTCATACACCACAAATTGCCTAAAAGACTATGACGTTGATCCAAGTTTTCATATGATAGAAATATACCTAATACAATTCAAGGAGTCAAAAATATTTTGTATTTAAGCACAAAAATGATTTGAAAGGTGTTCATACACCACAAATCCCCTAATAGACTATGACGGTTTTACCCTTTGATTTGAATTGAGTTTTATACAAGGGCCGCATATACTTTAAATATATCTAATACCTTTTCAAGGACTAAAAAATATTTGGGAATTATTCACAAGAAAAATGATTTGAAAGGTTTTCATACACCACAAATCGCCTAAGAGACTATGACGATTTTACCCTTTGATTTGAATTAAGTTTGTCCAAGGGCTTCATATGTTTTAAATATATGTAATACCTATTCAAGGTCTCTTAAATATTTGGTAATTATTCACAACAAAATGATTTAAAAGGTGTTCATACACCACAAATTACCTAAGAGACTATGACGGTTTTACCCTTGGATTTGAAATAAGTTTGATCCAAGTTTTCATATGATTGAAATATACCTAATAGATATTCAAGGACTCAAAAATATTTGGTAATTATTCTCAAAAAAATGATTTGAAAGGTGTTCATTCACCACAAATCGCCTAAGAGACTATAACGGTTTCACCCTTTGATTTGAATTGATTTTGATCCAAGGGCTTCATATGATTTAAATATAACTAATACCTATTCAACGACTCAAAAATGTTTGGTAATTATTCCCAACAATATGATTTGAAAGGTGTTCATACACCACAAATCGCTTAAGAGACTATGACGGTTTTACACTTTGATTTGAATTGAGTTTGATCAAAGGACTTCATATGCTTTAAAAATATCTAATACCTATTGAAGGACTAAAAATAATTTGGTAATTATTCACAACAAAATGATTTGAAAGGTTTTCATGCACCATAAATCGCCTAAGAGACTATGACAGTTTTACCCTTTGATATGAAATAAGTTTGATCCAAGGGCTTCATATGCTTTAAGTATATCTAAATACCTATTCAAGGAATCAAAAATATTTGTTAATTATTCACAACAAAATCATTTGAAAGGTGTTCATACACCACAAATCGCCTAAGAGACTATAACGGTTTTACCCTTCGATTTGAATTGAGTTTGATCCAAGGGCTTCATATGCTTTAAATATAACTGATACCTATTCAAGGACTCAAAAATATTTGGTAATTATTCCCAACAAAATGATTTGAAAGGTGTTCATTCAGCACAATTCGCCTTAGAGACTATGACGGTTTTACCCTTTGATTTGACTTAAGTTTGTCCAAGGGCTTCATATACTTCAAATGTATCTAATACCTATTCGAGGACTCAAAAATATTTGGTAATTATTCAAAACAAAATGATTTGAAAGGTTTTCACACACGATAAATCGCCTGAGAGACTATGATGGTTTTACCCTTTGATATGAAATAAGTTTGATCCAAGGGCTTCGTATGCACTAAATATATATAATACCTATTCAAGGACTCTTAAATATTTGTCAATTATTCACAAAAAAATGATTTAAAAGGTGTTCATACACCACAAATTGCCTAAAAGACTATGACGTTGATCCAAGTTTTCATATGATAGAAATATACCTAATACAATTCAAGGAGTCAAAAATATTTTGTATTTAAGCACAAAAATGATTTGAAAGGTGTTCATACACCACAAATCCCCTAATAGACTATGACGGTTTTACCCTTTGATTTGAATTGAGTTTTATACAAGGGCCGCATATACTTTAAATATATCTAATACCTTTTCAAGGACTAAAAAATATTTGGGAATTATTCACAAGAAAAATGATTTGAAAGGTTTTCATACACCACAAATCGCCTAAGAGACTATGACGATTTTACCCTTTGATTTGAATTAAGTTTGTCCAAGGGCTTCATATGTTTTAAATATATGTAATACCTATTCAAGGTCTCTTAAATATTTGGTAATTATTCACAACAAAATGATTTAAAAGGTGTTCATACACCACAAATTACCTAAGAGACTATGACGGTTTTACCCTTGGATTTGAAATAAGTTTGATCCAAGTTTTCATATGATTGAAATATACCTAATAGCTATTCAAGGACTCAAAAATATTTGGTAATTATTCTCAAAAAAATGATTTGAAAGGTGTTCATTCACCACAAATCGCCTAAGAGACTATAACGGTTTCACCCTTTGATTTGAATTGATTTTGATCCAAGGGCTTCATATGATTTAAATATAACTAATACCTATTCAACGACTCAAAAATGTTTGGTAATTATTCCCAACAATATGATTTGAAAGGTGTTCATACACCACAAATCGCTTAAGAGACTATGACGGTTTTACACTTTGATTTGAATTGAGTTTGATCAAAGGACTTCATATGCTTTAAAAATATCTAATACCTATTGAAGGACTAAAAATAATTTGGTAATTATTCACAACAAAATGATTTGAAAGGTTTTCATGCACCATAAATCGCCTAAGAGACTATGACAGTTTTACCCTTTGATATGAAATAAGTTTGATCCAAGGGCTTCATATGCTTTAAGTATATCTAAATACCTATTCAAGGAATCAAAAATATTTGTTAATTATTCACAACAAAATCATTTGAAAGGTGTTCATACACCACAAATCGCCTAAGAGACTATAACGGTTTTACCCTTCGATTTGAATTGAGTTTGATCCAAGGGCTTCATATGCTTTAAATATAACTGATACCTATTCAAGGACTCAAAAATATTTGGTAATTATTCCCAACAAAATGATTTGAAAGGTGTTCATTCAGCACAATTCGCCTTAGAGACTATGACGGTTTTACCCTTTGATTTGACTTAAGTTTGTCCAAGGGCTTCATATACTTCAAATGTATCTAATACCTATTCGAGGACTCAAAAATATTTGGTAATTATTCAAAACAAAATGATTTGAAAGGTTTTCACACACGATAAATCGCCTGAGAGACTATGATGGTTTTACCCTTTGATATGAAATAAGTTTGATCCAAGGGCTTCGTATGCACTAAATATATATAATACCTATTCAAGGACTCTTAAATATTTGTCAATTATTCACAAAAAAATGATTTAAAAGGTGTTCATACACCACAAATTGCCTAAAAGACTATGACGTTGATCCAAGTTTTCATATGATAGAAATATACCTAATACAATTCAAGGAGTCAAAAATATTTTGTATTTAAGCACAAAAATGATTTGAAAGGTGTTCATACACCACAAATCCCCTAATAGACTATGACGGTTTTACCCTTTGATTTGAATTGAGTTTTATACAAGGGCCGCATATACTTTAAATATATCTAATACCTTTTCAAGGACTAAAAAATATTTGGGAATTATTCACAAGAAAAATGATTTGAAAGGTTTTCATACACCACAAATCGCCTAAGAGACTATGACGATTTTACCCTTTGATTTGAATTAAGTTTGTCCAAGGGCTTCATATGTTTTAAATATATGTAATACCTATTCAAGGTCTCTTAAATATTTGGTAATTATTCACAACAAAATGATTTAAAAGGTGTTCATACACCACAAATTACCTAAGAGACTATGACGGTTTTACCCTTGGATTTGAAATAAGTTTGATCCAAGTTTTCATATGATTGAAATATACCTAATAGCTATTCAAGGACTCAAAAATATTTGGTAATTATTCTCAAAAAAATGATTTGAAAGGTGTTCATTCACCACAAATCGCCTAAGAGACTATAACGGTTTCACCCTTTGATTTGAATTGATTTTGATCCAAGGGCTTCATATGATTTAAATATAACTAATACCTATTCAACGACTCAAAAATGTTTGGTAATTATTCCCAACAATATGATTTGAAAGGTGTTCATACACCACAAATCGCTTAAGAGACTATGACGGTTTTACACTTTGATTTGAATTGAGTTTGATCAAAGGACTTCATATGCTTTAAAAATATCTAATACCTATTGAAGGACTAAAAATAATTTGGTAATTATTCACAACAAAATGATTTGAAAGGTTTTCATGCACCATAAATCGCCTAAGAGACTATGACAGTTTTACCCTTTGATATGAAATAAGTTTGATCCAAGGGCTTCATATGCTTTAAGTATATCTAAATACCTATTCAAGGAATCAAAAATATTTGTTAATTATTCACAACAAAATCATTTGAAAGGTGTTCATACACCACAAATCGCCTAAGAGACTATAACGGTTTTACCCTTCGATTTGAATTGAGTTTGATCCAAGGGCTTCATATGCTTTAAATATAACTGATACCTATTCAAGGACTCAAAAATATTTGGTAATTATTCCCAACAAAATGATTTGAAAGGTGTTCATTCAGCACAATTCGCCTTAGAGACTATGACGGTTTTACCCTTTGATTTGACTTAAGTTTGTCCAAGGGCTTCATATACTTCAAATGTATCTAATACCTATTCGAGGACTCAAAAATATTTGGTAATTATTCAAAACAAAATGATTTGAAAGGTTTTCACACACGATAAATCGCCTGAGAGACTATGATGGTTTTACCCTTTGATATGAAATAAGTTTGATCCAAGGGCTTCGTATGCACTAAATATATATAATACCTATTCAAGGACTCTTAAATATTTGTCAATTATTCACAAAAAAATGATTTAAAAGGTGTTCATACACCACAAATTGCCTAAAAGACTATGACGTTGATCCAAGTTTTCATATGATAGAAATATACCTAATACAATTCAAGGAGTCAAAAATATTTTGTATTTAAGCACAAAAATGATTTGAAAGGTGTTCATACACCACAAATCCCCTAATAGACTATGACGGTTTTACCCTTTGATTTGAATTGAGTTTTATACAAGGGCCGCATATACTTTAAATATATCTAATACCTTTTCAAGGACTAAAAAATATTTGGGAATTATTCACAAGAAAAATGATTTGAAAGGTTTTCATACACCACAAATCGCCTAAGAGACTATGACGATTTTACCCTTTGATTTGAATTAAGTTTGTCCAAGGGCTTCATATGTTTTAAATATATGTAATACCTATTCAAGGTCTCTTAAATATTTGGTAATTATTCACAACAAAATGATTTAAAAGGTGTTCATACACCACAAATTACCTAAGAGACTATGACGGTTTTACCCTTGGATTTGAAATAAGTTTGATCCAAGTTTTCATATGATTGAAATATACCTAATAGCTATTCAAGGACTCAAAAATATTTGGTAATTATTCTCAAAAAAATGATTTGAAAGGTGTTCATTCACCACAAATCGCCTAAGAGACTATAACGGTTTCACCCTTTGATTTGAATTGATTTTGATCCAAGGGCTTCATATGATTTAAATATAACTAATACCTATTCAACGACTCAAAAATGTTTGGTAATTATTCCCAACAATATGATTTGAAAGGTGTTCATACACCACAAATCGCTTAAGAGACTATGACGGTTTTACACTTTGATTTGAATTGAGTTTGATCAAAGGACTTCATATGCTTTAAAAATATCTAATACCTATTGAAGGACTAAAAATAATTTGGTAATTATTCACAACAAAATGATTTGAAAGGTTTTCATGCACCATAAATCGCCTAAGAGACTATGACAGTTTTACCCTTTGATATGAAATAAGTTTGATCCAAGGGCTTCATATGCTTTAAGTATATCTAAATACCTATTCAAGGAATCAAAAATATTTGTTAATTATTCACAACAAAATCATTTGAAAGGTGTTCATACACCACAAATCGCCTAAGAGACTATAACGGTTTTACCCTTCGATTTGAATTGAGTTTGATCCAAGGGCTTCATATGCTTTAAATATAACTGATACCTATTCAAGGACTCAAAAATATTTGGTAATTATTCCCAACAAAATGATTTGAAAGGTGTTCATTCAGCACAATTCGCCTAAGAGACTATGACGGTTTTACCCTTTGATTTGAATTAAGTTTGTCCAAGGGCTTCATATGTTTTAAATATATGTAATACCTATTCAAGGTCTCTTAAATATTTGGTAATTATTCACAACAAAATGATTTAAAAGGTGTTCATACACCACAAATTACCTAAGAGACTATGACGGTTTTACCCTTGGATTTGAAATAAGTTTGATCCAAGTTTTCATATGATTGAAATATACCTAATAGCTATTCAAGGACTCAAAAATATTTGGTAATTATTCTCAAAAAAATGATTTGAAAGGTGTTCATTCACCACAAATCGCCTAAGAGACTATAACGGTTTCACCCTTTGATTTGAATTGATTTTGATCCAAGGGCTTCATATGATTTAAATATAACTAATACCTATTCAAGGACTCAAAAATGTTTGGTAATTATTCCCAACAAAATGATTTGAAAGGTGTTCATACACCACAAATCGCTTAAGAGACTATGACGGTTTTACACTTTGATTTGAATTGAGTTTGATCCAAGGACTTCATATGCTTTAAAAATATCTAATACCTATTCAAGGACTCAAAATAATTTGGTAATTATTCACAACAAAATGATTTGAAAGGTTTTCATGCACCATAAATCGCCTAAGAGACTATGACGGTTTTACCCTTTGATATGAAATAAGTTTGATCCAAGGGCTTCATATGCTTTAAGTATATCTAATACCTATTCAAGGAATCAAAAATATTTGGTAATTATTCACAACAAAATCATTTGAAAGGTGTTCATACACCACAAATCGCCTAAGAGACTATAACGGTTTTACCCTTCGATTTGAATTGAGTTTGATCCAAGGGCTTCATATGCTTTAAATATAACTGATACCTATTCAAGGACTCAAAAATATTTGGTAATTATTCCCAACAAAATGATTTGAAAGGTGTTCATTCAGCACAATTCGCCTAAGAGACTATGACGGTTTTACCCTTTGATTTGACTTAAGTTTGTCCAAGGGCTTCATATACTTCAAATATATCTAATACCTATTCGAGGACTCAAAAATATTTGGTAATTATTCAAAACAAAATGATTTGAAAGGTTTTCACACACGATAAATCGCCTAAGAGACTATGATGGTTTTACCCTTTGATATGAAATAAGTTTGATCCAAGGGCTTCATATGCACTAAATATATATAATACCTATTCAAGGACTCTTAAATATTTGTCAATTATTCACAAAAAAATGATTTAAAAGGTGTTCATACACCACAAATTGCCTAAAAGACTATGACGTTGATCCAAGTTTTCATATGATAGAAATATACCTAATACAATTCAAGGAGTCAAAAATATTTTGTAATTAAGCACAAAAAATGATTTGAAAGGTGTTCATACACCACAAATCGCCTAATAGACTATGACGGTTTTACCCTTTGATTTGAATTGAGTTTTATCCAAGGGCCGCATATTCTTTAAATATATCTAATACCTATTCAAGGACTAAAAAATATTTGGGAATTATTCACAAGAAAAATGATTTGAAAGGTTTTCATACACCACAAATCGCCTAAGAGACTATGACGGTTTTACCCTTTGATTTGAATTAAGTTTGTCCAAGGGCTTCATATGTTTTAAATATATGTAATACCTATTCAAGGTCTCTTAAATATTTGGTAATTATTCACAACAAAATGATTTAAAAGGTGTTCATACACCACAAATTACCTAAGAGACTATGACGGTTTTACCCTTTGATTTGAAATAAGTTTGATCCAAGTTTTCATATGATTGAAATATACCTAATAGCTATTCAAGGACTCAAAAATATTTGGTAATTATTCACAAAAAAATGATTTGAAAGGTGTTCATTCACCACAAATCGCCTAAGAGACTATGACGGTTTTACCCTTTGATTTGAATTGAGTTTGATCCAAGGGCTTCATATGATTTAAATATAACTAATACCTATTCAAGGACTCAAAAATATTTGGTAATTATTCACAACAAAAATGATTTGAAAGGTGTTCATACACCACAAATCGCCTAAGAGACTATGACGGTTTTACCCTTTGATTTGAATTGAGTTTGATCCAAGGACTTCATATGCTTTAAAAATATCTAATACCTATTCAAGGACTCAAAATAATTTGGTAATTATTCACAACAAAATGATTTGAAAGGTTTTCATGCACCACAAATCGCCTAAGAGACTATGACGGTTTTACCCTTTGATATGAAATAAGTTTGATCCAAGGGCTTCATATGCTTTAAATATATCTAATACCTATTCAAGGAATCAAAAATATTTGGTAATTATTCACAACAAAATCATTTGAAAGGTGTTCATACACCACAAATCGCCTAAGAGACTATAACGGTTTTACCCTTCGATTTGAATTGAGTTTGATCCAAGGGCTTCATATGCTTTAAATATAACTAATACCTATTCAAGGACTCAAAAATATTTGGTAATTATTCCCAACAAAATGATTTGAAAGGTGTTCATTCACCACAAATCGCCTAAGAGACTATGACGGTTTTACCCTTTGATTTGACTTAAGTTTGATCCAAGGGCTTCATATACTTCAAATATATCTAATACCTATTCAAGGACTCAAAAATATTTGGTAATTATTCAAAACAAAATGATTTGAAAGGTTTTCACACACCATAAATCGCCTAAGAGACTATGACGGTTTTACCCTTTGATATGAAATAAGTTTGATCCAAGGGCTTCATATGCACTAAATATATATAATACCTATTCAAGGACTCTTAAATATTTGGTTATTATTCACAAAAAAATGATTTAAAAGGTGTTCATACACCACAAATTGCCTAAAAGACTATGACGGTTTTACCCTTTGATATGAAATAAGTTTGATCCAAGTGTTTCATATGCTTGAAATATACCTAATACCTATTCAAGGAGTCAAAAATATTTGGTAATTAATCACAACAAAATGATTTGAAAGGTGTTCATACACCACAAATCGCCTAAGAGACTATGACGGTTTTACCCTTTGATTTGAATTGAGTTTTATCCAAGGGCTTCATATACTTTAAATATATCTAATACCTATTCAAGGACTAAAAAATATTTGGGAATTATTCACAACAAAAATGATTTGAAAGGTGTTCATACACCACAAATCGCCTAAGAGACTATGACGATTTTACCCTTTGATTTGAATTAAGTTTGATCCAAGGGCTTCATATGTTTTAAATATATCTAATACCTATTCAAGGTCTCAAAAATATTTGGTAATTATTCACAACAAAATGATTTGAAAGGTGTTCATACACCACAAATTACCCTAAGAGACTATGACGGTTTTACCCTTTGATTTGAAATAAGTTTGATCCAAGTTCTTCATATGATTTAAATATACCTAATACCTATTCAAGGACTCAAAAATATTTGGTAATTATTCTCAAAAAAATGATTTGAAAGGTGTTCATTCACCACAAATCGCCTAAGAGACTATGACGGTTTTACCCTTTGATTTGAATTGAGTTTGATCCAAGGGCTTCATATGTTTTAAATATATCTAATACCTATTCAACGACTCAAAAATATTTGGTAATTATTCAAAAGAAAAATGATTTGAATGGTTTTCATACACCACAAATCGCCTAAGAGACTTTGACGGTTTTACCGTTTGATAAGAAATAAGTTTGATCCAAGGGCTTCATCTGATTTAAATATATCTAATACCTATTCAAAGAGTCAAAAATATTTGGTAATTAGTCACAAAAAATGATTTCAAAGGTATTCATACACCACAAATCCCCTAAGAGAATATGACGATTTTACCCTTTGATTTGAATTGAGTTTGATCCAAGGACGTCATATGTTTTAAAAATATCTAATACCTATTCAAGGACTCAAAAATATTTGGTAATTATTCTTAACAAAACGATTTGAAAGGTGTTCATACACCATAAATCGCCTAAGAGACTATGACGGTTTTAACATTTAATTTGAATTGAGTTTGATCCAAGGGCTTCATATTCTTTAAATATATCTAATATCTATTCAAGGACTCTATAATATTTGGTTATTATTCACAACAAAATTACCTGAAAGCTTTTCATACACCATAAATCGCCTAAGAGACTATGACGGTTTTAACATTTAATTTGAATTGAGTTTGATCCAAGGGCTTCATATGCTTTAAATGTATCTAATACCTATTCAAGGACTTAAAAATATTTGGTAATTATTCACAACAAAATGATTCGAAAGGTGTGCTTACACCAGAAATCGCCTAAGAGACTATGACGGTTTTACATATGAAATAATTTCGATCCAAGTGCTTCATATGATTGCAATATATTTAATACCTATTCAAGGAGTAAAAATATTTGGTAATTAAGCACGAAAAATGATTTGAAAGGTGTTCATATACCACAATTCCCCTAAGATACTATGACGTATTTACCCTTTGATTTAAATTGAGTTTGATCCAAGGGCTTCATATGATTGAAATATACCTAATACCAATTCAAGGAATCAAAAATATTTGGTAATTATTCTTAACAAAATGATTTGAAAGGTGTTCATTCACCACAAATCGCCTAAGAGACTATAACGATTTTACCCTTTGATTTGAAATGAGTTTGATCCAAGGGCTTGATATGCTTTAAATATATCTAATACCTATTCAAGGTCTCAAAAATATTTGGTAATTATTCACAACAAAATGATTTGAAAGGTGTTCATACACCATAAATCGCCTAAGAGACTATGACGGTTTTACCCTTTAATTTGAACTGAGTTTGATCCAAGGGCTTCATATTCTTTAAATATATCTAATAATTATTCAAGCTCTATAATATTTGGTAATTATTCACAACAAAATTACCTGAAAGCTTTTCATACACCATAAATCGCCTAAGAGACTATGACGGTTTTACCCTTTTATTTGATTTGAGTTTGATCCAAGGGATTCATATGCTTTAAATGTATATAATACCTATTCAAGGACTCAAAAATATTGGGTAATTATTCACAACAAAATGATTCGAAAGGTGTTCATATACCACAAATCACCTAAGAGACTATGACGATTTTACCCTTTGATATGAAATAATTTGGATCCAAGTGCTTCATATGATTGCAATATATTTAATACCTATTCAAGGAGTAAAAATATTTGGTAATTAAGCACGAAAAATGATTTGAAAGGTGTTCATATACCACAATTCCCCTAAGAGACTATGACGTATTTACCCTTTGATTTAAATTGAGTTTGATCAAAGGGCTTCATCTGATTGAAATACACCTAATATCAATTCAAAGAGTCAAAAATATTTGGTAATTATTCTTAACAAAATGATTTAAAAGGTGTTCATTCACCAGAAATCGCCTAAGACACTATGAAGGTTTTACCCTTTGATTTGAAATGAGTTTGATCCAAGGGCTTCATATGATTTAAATATATCTAATACCTATTCCAGGACTCAAAAATATTTGGTAATTATTCACAAGAAAATGATTTGAAAGGTGTTCATACACCATAAATCGCCTAAGAGACTATGACGGTTTTAACATTTAATTTGAATTGAGTTTGATCCAAGGGCTTCATATTCTTTAAATATATCTAATAACTATTCAAGGACTCTATAATATTTGGTAATTATTCACAACAAAATTACCTGAAAGCTTTTCATACACCATAAATCGCCTAAGAGACTAAGACGGTTTTACCCTTTTATTTGATTTGAGTTTGATCCAAAGGCTTCATATGCTTTAAATGTATCTAATACCTATTCAAGGACTCAAAAATATTTGGTAATTATTCACAACAAAATGATTCGAAAGGTGTTCATACACCACAAATCGCCTAAGAGACTATGACGGTTTTACCCTTTGATATGAAATAATTTGGATCCAAGTGCTTGATATGATTGCAATATATTTAATACCTATTAAAAGAGTCAAAAATATTTGGTAATTAAGCGCGAAAAATGATTTGAAAGTTGTTCATATACCACAAATTCCCCTAAGTGACTATGACGTATTTACCCTTTGATTTAAATTGAGTTTGATCCAAGGGCTTCATATGATTACAGTATACCTAATACCAATTCAAGGAGTCAAAAATATTTTGTAATTATTCTTAACAAAATGATTTGAAAGGTGTTCATTCACCACAAATCGCCTAAGAGACTAGGACGGTTTTACCCTTTGATTTGAATTGAGTTTTATCCAAGGGCTTCATATGCTTTCAATATATCTAATACCTATTCAAGGACTCAAAAATATTTGGTAATTATTCACAACAAAATGATTCGAAATGTGTTCATACACCACAAGTCGCCTAAGAGACTATGACGGTTTTACCCTTTGATATGAAATAATTTCGATCCAAGTGCTTCATATGATTGCAATATATTTAATACCTATTCAAGGAGTAAAAATATTTGGTAATTAAGCACGAAAAATGATTTGAAAGGTGTTCATTCACCACAATATCCCTAAGATACTATGACGTATTTACCCTTTGATTTAAATTGAGTTTGATCTAAGGGCTTCATATGATTGAAATATACCTAATACCAATTTAAGGAGTCAAAAATATTTAGTAATTATTCTTAACAAAAGTATTTGAAAGGTGTTCATTCACCACAAATCGCCTAAGAGACTATTACGGTTTTACCCTTTGATTTGAAATGAGTTTGATCCAAGGGCTTCATATGCATTAAATATATCTAATACCTATTCAAGGACTCAAATATATTTGGTAATTATTCACAACAAAAGAATTTGAAAGGTATTCATACACCATAAATTCTCTAAGAGAATATGACGGTTTTACCCTTTAATTTGAATTGAGTTTGATCAAAGGGTTTTCATATGCTTTAAATATATCTAATACCTATTCCAGGACTCAAAAATATTTGGTAATTATTCACAAGAAAATGATTTGAAAGGTGTTCATACACCATAAATCGCCTAAGAGACTATGACGGTTTTAACATTTAATTTGAATTGAGTTTGATCCAAGGGCTTCATATTCTTTAAATATATCTAATAACTATTCAAGGACTC
This sequence comes from Patellifolia procumbens, assembly GCA_947645195.1. Classification (NCBI taxonomy): domain Eukaryota; kingdom Viridiplantae; phylum Streptophyta; class Magnoliopsida; order Caryophyllales; family Amaranthaceae; genus Patellifolia; species Patellifolia procumbens. The sequence goes on along the minus strand of CANSGD010000433.1, from coordinate 25,166 downwards.
TATAATATTTGGTAATTATTCACAACAAAATTACCTGAAAGCTTTTCATACACCATAAATCGCCTAAGAGACTAAGACGGTTTTACCCTTTTATTTGATTTGAGTTTGATCCAAAGGCTTCATATGCTTTAAATGTATCTAATACCTATTCAAGGACTCAAAAATATTTGGTAATTATTCACAACAAAATGATTCGAAAGGTGTTCATACACCACGAATCGCCTAAGAGACTATGACGGTTTTACCCTTTGATATGAAATAATTTGGATCCAAGTGCTTGATATGATTGCAATATATTTAATACCTATTAAAAGAGTAAAAATATTTGGTAATTAAGCGCGAAAAATGATTTGAAAGTTGTTCATATACCACAATTCCCCTAAGTGACTATGACGTATTTACCCTTTGATTTAAATTGAGTTTGATCCAAGGACTTCATATGATTACAGTATACCTAATACCAATTCAAGGAGTCAAAAATATTTTGTAATTATTCTTAACAAAATGATTTGAAAGGTGTTCATTCACCACAAATCGCCTAAGAGACTAGGACGGTTTTACCCTTTGATTTGAATTGAGTTTTATCCAAGGGCTTCATATGCTTTCAATATATCTAATACCTATTCAAGGACTCAAAAATATTTGGTAATTATTCACAACAAAATGATTCGAAATGTGTTCATACACCACAAGTCGCCTAAGAGACTATGACGGTTTTACCCTTTGATATGAAATAATTTCGATCCAAGTGCTTCATATGATTGCAATATATTTAATACCTATTCAAGGAGTAAAAATATTTGGTAATTAAGCACGAAAAATGATTTGAAAGGTGTTCATTCACCACAATATCCCTAAGATACTATGACGTATTTACCCTTTGATTTAAATTGAGTTTGATCTAAGGGCTTCATATGATTGAAATATACCTAATACCAATTTAAGGAGTCAAAAATATTTAGTAATTATTCTTAACAAAAGTATTTGAAAGGTGTTCATTCACCACAAATCGCCTAAGAGACTATTACGGTTTTACCCTTTGATTTGAAATGAGTTTGATCCAAGGGCTTCATATGCATTAAATATATCTAATACCTATTCAAGGACTCAAATATATTTGGTAATTATTCACAACAAAAGAATTTGAAAGGTATTCATACACCATAAATTCTCTAAGAGAATATGACGGTTTTACCCTTTAATTTGAATTGAGTTTGATCAAAGGGTTTTCATATGCTTTAAATATATCTAATACCTATTCAAGGACTCAAAAATATTTGGTAATTATTCACAACAAAATAATTTGAAAGGTTTTCTTGAACCATAAATCGCCTAAGAGACGATGACGGTTTTACCCTTTGATATGAAATAAGTTTGATCCAAGGGCTTCATATGCTTTAAATATATCTAATACCTATTCAAGTACTCAAAAATATTTGGTAATTATTCACAACAAAATGATTTGAAAGGTTTTCATACACCATAAATCGTCTAAGACACTATGACAGTTTTACCCTTTTATATGATATAAGTTTGATCCAAGTGCTTCATATGCTTTAAATATATCTAATAGCTATTCAAGGACTCAAAAATATTTGGTAATTATTCCCAACAAAATGATTTGAAAGGTGTTCATTACCACAAATCGCCTAAGAGACTATGACGGTTTTACCCTTTAATTTGAATTGAGTTTGATCCAAGGGCTTCATATTATTTAAATATATCTAATAACTATTCAAGGACTCTATAATATTTGGTAATTATTCACAACAAAATTACCTGAAAGCTTTTCATACACCATAAATCGCCTAAGAGACTATGACGGTTTTACCCTTTAATTTGATTTGAGTTTGATCCAAGGGCTTCATATGCTTTAAATGTATCTAATACCTATTCAAGGACTCAAAAATATTTGGTAATTATTCACAACAAAATGATTCGAAGGGTGTTCTTACACCACAAATCGCCTACGAAACTATGACGGTTTTACCCTTTGATATGAAATAATTTTGATCCAAGTGCTTCGTATGATTGCAATATATTTAATACCTATTCAAGGAGTAAAAAGATTTGGTAATTAAGCAGGAAATATGATTTGAAAGGTGTTCATATACCACAATTCCCATAAGAGACTATGACGCATTTACCCTTTGATTTAAATTGAGTTTGATCCAAGGGCTTCATATGCTTTAAATATATCTAATGCCTATTCAAGGACTCAAAAATATTTGGTAATTATTCACAACAAAATGATTCGAAAGGTGTTCATACACCACAAATCGCCTAAGAGACTATGACAGTTTTACCCTTTGATATGAAATAATTTGGATCCAAGTGCTTCATATGATTGCAATATATTTAATACCTATTCAAGGAGTAAAAATAATTGGTAATTAAGCACGAAAAATGATTTGAAAGTTGTTCATATACCACAATTCCCCTAAGAGACTATGACGTATTTACCCTTCGATTTAAATTGAGTTTGATCCAAGGGCTTCATATGATTAAAATATACCTAATACAAATTCAAGGAGTCAAAAATATTTGGTAATTATTCTTAACAAAATGATTTGAAAGGTGTTCATTCACCACAAATCGCCTAAGAGACTATGGCGGTTTTACCCTTTGATTTGAATTAAGTTTGATCCAAGGGCTTCATATGCTTTAAATATATCTAATACCTATTCAAGGAATCAAAAATATTTTGTAATTATTTACTACAAAAGAATTTGAAAGGTATTCATACACCACAAATTGCCTAAGAGACTATGACGGTTTTACCCATTAATTTGAATTGAGTTTGATCAAAGGGTTTTCATATGATTTAAATATATCTAATAGCTATTCAAGGACTCAAAAATATTTGGTAATTATTCACAACAAAATAATTTGAAAGGTTTTCATGAACCATAAATCGCCTAAGAGACTATGACGGTTTTACCCTTTGATATGAAATAAGTTTGATCCAAGGGCTTCATATTCTTTAAATATATCTAATAACTATTCAAGGACTCAATAATATTTGGTAATTATTCACAACAAAATTACCTGAAAGGTTTTCATACACCATAAATCGCCTAAAAGACTATGACAGTTTTACCCTATGATATGAAATAAGTTTAATCCAACGGCTTCATATGCTTTAAAAATATCTAAACCTATTCAAGGACTCAAAAATATTTGGTAATTATTAACACCCAAATGATGTGAAAGGTGTTCATACACCACAAATCGCCTAAGACACTATGACGGTTTTACATTTTAATTTGATTTGAGTTTGATCCAAGGGATTCATATGCTTTAAATATATCAAATACCTATTCAAGGACTCAAAAATATTTGGTAATTATTCACAACGAAAGAATTTGAAAGGTGTTCATAGGCCACAAATTGCCTAAGAGACTATGACGATTTTACCCTTTGATATGAAATAATTTCGATCCAAGTGCTTCATATGATTGAAATATATTTAATACCTATTCAAGGAGTAAAAAAATTTGGTTATTAAGCACGAAAAATGATTTGAAAGGTGTTCATATACCACAATTCCCCTAAGAGACTATGACGTATTTACCCTTCGATTTAAATTAAGTTTGATCCAAGGGCTTCATATGATTGAAATATACCTAATACAAATTCAAGGAGTCAAAAATATTTGGTAATTATTATTAACAAAATGATTTGAAAGGTGTTCATTCACCACAAATCGCCTAAGCGACTATGGCGGTTTTACCCTTTGATTTGAATTGAGTTTGATCCAAGGGCTTCATATGCTTTAAATGTATCTAATACCTATTCAAGGAATCAAAAACACTTGGTAATTATTCACAACAAAAGAATTTGAAAGGTATTCATACACCACAAATTGCCTAAGAGACTATGACAATTTTACCCTTTAATTTGAATTGAGTTTGATCAAAGGGTTTTCATGTGATTTAAATATATCTAATAGCTATTCAAGGACTCAAAAATATTTGGTAATTATTCACAACAAAATAATTTAAAAGGTTTTCATGAACCATAAATCGCCTAAGAGACTATGACTGTTTTACCCTTTGATATGAAATAAGTTTGATCCAAGGGCTTCATATGCTTCAAATATATCTAATACCTATTCAAGGACTCAAAAATATTTGGTAATTATTCACAACAAAATGATTTGAAAGGTGTTCATTCACCACAAATCGCCTAAGAGACTGTGACGGTTGTACCCTTTAATTTGAATTGAGTTTGATCCAAGGGATTCATATTCTTTAAATATATCTAATAACTATTCAAGGACTCAATAATATTTGGTAATTATTCACAACAAAATTACCTGAAAGGTTTTCATACACCATAAATCGCCTAAGAGACTATGACGGTTTTACCCTTTGATATGAAATAAGTTTAATCCAACGGCTTCATATGCTTTAAAAATATCTAAAACCTATTCAAGGACCTAAAAATATTTGGTAATTATTAACACCAAAATGATTTGAAAGGTGTTCATACACCACAAATCGCCTAAGACACTATGACGGTTTTACCTTTTAATTTGATTTGAGTTTGATCCAAGGGATTCATATGCTTTAAATATATCAAATACCTATTCAAGGACTCAAAAATATTTGGTAATTATTCACAACGAAAGAATTTGAAAGGTGCTCATAGGCCACAAATTGCCTAAAAGACTATGACGATTTTACCCTTTGATATGAAATAATTTCGATCCAAGTGCTTCTTATGATTGAAATATATTTAATACCTATTCAAGGAGTAAAAATATTTGGTAATTAAGCACGAAAAATGATTTGAAAGGTGTTCATATACCACAATTCCACTAAGAGACTATGACGTATTTACCCTTTGATTTAAATTGAGTTTGATCCAAGGGCTTCATATGATTGAAATATACCTAATACCAATTTAAGGAGTCAAAAATATTTGGTAATTATTCTTAACAAAATGATTTGAAAGGTGTTCATTCACCACAAATCGCCTAAGAGACTATGGCGGTTTTACCCTTTGATTTGAATTGAGTTTGATCCAAGGGCTTCATATGCTTTAAATATATCTAATACCTATTCAAGGAATCAAAAATATTTTGTAATTATTTACTACAAAAGAATTTGAAAGGTATTCATACACCACAAATTGCCTAAGAGACTATGACGATTTTACCCTTTGATGTGAAATGAGTTTGATCCAAGGGCTTCATATGCATTAAATATATATAATACCTATTCAAGGACTCAAAAATATTTGGTAATTATTCACAACAAAATAATTTGAAAGGTATTCATACACCACAAATTGCCTAAGAAATTATGACGGTTTTACCCTTTAATTTGAATTGAGTTTGATCAAAGGGTTTTCATATGCTTTAAATATATCTAATACCTATTCAAGGACTCAAAAATATTTGGTAATTATTCACAACAAAATAATTTGAAAGGTTTTCATGAACCGTAAATCGCCTAAGAGACTATGAGGGTTTTACCCTTTGATATGAAATAAGTTTGATCCAAGGGCTTCATATGCTTTAAATTTATCTAATACCTATTCAAGTACTCAAAAATATTTGGTAATTATTCACAACAAAATGATTTGAAAGGTTTTCATACACCATAAATCACCTAAGACACTATGACAGTTTTACCCTTTGATATGAGATAAGTTTGATCCAAGTGCTTCATATGCTTTAAATATATCTAATAGCTATTCAAGGACTCAAAAATATTTCGTAATTATTCCCAACAAAATGATTTGAAAGGTGTTTATACACCACAAATCGCTTAAGAGACTATGACGGTTTTACCCTTTAATTTGAATTGAGTTTTGATCCAAGGGCTTCATATTCTTTAAATATATCTAATAGCTATTCAAGGACTCTACAATATTTTGTAATTATTCACAACGAAATTACCTGAAAGCTTTTCATACACCATAAATCGCCTAAGAGACTATGACGGTTTTACCCTTTGATATAAAATAAGTTTAATCCAAGGGCTTCATATGCTTTAAATATAACTAATACCAATTCAAGGACTCATAAATGTTTGGTAATTATTAACAACAAAATGATTTGAAAGGTGTTCATACACCACAAATCGCCTAAGAGACGATGACGGTTTTACCCTTTAATTTGATTTGAGTTTGATACAAGGGCTTCATATGCTTTAAATATATCTAAAACCTATTGAAGGACTCAAAAGTATTTGGTAATTATTCACAACAAAATGATTCGAAAGGTGTTCATACACCACAAATCGCCTAAGAGACTATGAGTTTTACCCTTTGATATGAAATAATTCCGATCCAAGTGCTTCATATGATTGCAATATATTTAATACCTATTCAAGGAGTAAAAACATTTGGTAATTAAGCACGAAAAATAATTTGAAAGGTGTTCATATACCACAATTCCCATAAGAGACTATTACGTATTTACCCTTTGATTTAAATTGAGTTTGATCCAAGGGCTTCATATGCTTTAAATATATCTAATAACTATTCAAGGTCTCAAAAATATTTGGTAATTATTCACAACAAAATGATTCGAAAGGTGTTCATACACCACAAATCGCCTAAGACACTCTGACGGTTTTACCCTTTGATATGAAATAATTTGGATCCAAGTGCTTCATATGATTTCAATATATTTAATACCTATTCAAGGAGTAATAATATTTGGTAATTAAGCACGAAAAATAATTTGAAAGTTGTTCATATACCAAAATTCCCCTAAGAGACTATGACGTATTTACCCTTCGATTTAAATTAAGTTTGATCCAAGGGCTTCATATGATTGAAACATACCTAATACAAATTCAAGGAGTCAAAAATATTTGGTAATTATTATTAACAAAATGATTTGAAAGGTGTTCATTCACCACAAATCGCCTAAGAGACTATGACGGTTTTACCCTTTGATTTGAATTGAGTTTGATCCAAGGGCTTCATATGCTTTAAATATATCTATTACCTATTCAAGGAATCAAAAATATTTGGTAATTATTCAGAAAAAAGAATTTGAAAGGTATTCATACACCACAAATCGCCTAAGAGACTATGACGGTTTTACCCTTTAATTTGAATTGAGTTTGATCAAAGGGTTTTCATATGATTTAAATATATATAATAGCTATTCAAGGACTCAAAAATATTTGGTAATTATTCACAACAAAATGATTTGAAAGGTTTTCATGAACCATAAATCGCCTAAGAGACTATGACGGTTTTACCCTTTGATATGAAATAAGTTTGATCCAAGGGCTTCATATGCTTTAAATATCTCTAATACCTATTCAAGGAATCAAAAATATTTGGTAATTATTCACAACAAAATGATTTGAAAGGTTTTCATATACCATAAATCGCCTAAGAGACTATGACAGTTTTACCCTTTGATATGAAATAAGTTTGATCTAAGTGCTTCATATGTTTTAAATATATCTAATAGCTATTCAACGACTCAAAAATATTTGGTAATTATTCCCAACAAAATGATTTGAAAGTGTTCATTCACCACAAATCGCCTAAGAGACTGTGACGGTTTTACCCTTTAATTTAAATTGAGTTTGATCCAAGGGATTCATATTCTTTAAATATATCTAATAACTATTCAAGGAAACAAAAATATTTGGTAATTATTCACAACAAAATGATTTGAAAGGTGTTCATTCACCACAAATCGCCTAAGAGACTGTGACGGTTGTACCCTTTAATTTGAATTGAGTTTGATCTAAGGGATTCATATTCTTTAAATATATCTAATAACTATTCAAGGACTCAATAATATTGGGTAATTATTCACAACAAAATTACCTGAAAGGTTTTCATACACCATAAATCGCTTAAGAGACTATGACGGTTTTACCCTTTGATATGAAATAAGTTTAATCCAACGGCTTCATATGCTTTAAAAATATCTAAAACCTATTCAAGGACCTAAAAATATTTGGTAATTATTAACACCAAAATGATTTGAAAGGTGTTCATACACCACAAATCGCCTAAGACACTATGACGGTTTTACCCTTTAATTTGATTTGAGTTTGATCCAAGGGATTCATATGCTTTAAATATATCAAATACCTATTCAAGGACTCAAAAATATTTGGTAATTATTCACAACCAAAGAATTTGAAAGGTGCTCATAGGCCACAAATTGCCTAAAAGACTATGACGATTTTACCCTTTGATATAAAATAATTTCGATCCAAGTGCTTCTTATGATTGAAATATATTTAATACCTATTCAAGGAGTAAAAACATTTGGTAATTAAGCACGAAACATTTGAAAGGTGTTCATATACCACAATTACCCTAAGAGACTATGACGTATTTACCCTTTGATTTAAATTGAGTTTGATCCAAGGGCTTCATATGATTGAAATATAACTAATACCAATTCAAGGAGTCAAAAATATTTATTAATTATTCTTAACAAAATGATTTGAAAGGTGTTCATTCACCACAAATCGCCTAAGAGACTATGATGGTTTTACCCTTTGATTTGAATTGAGTTTGATCGAAGGGCTTCATATGCTTTAAATATATATAATACCTATTCAAGGACTCAAAAATATTTCGTAATTATTCACAACAAAAGAATTTGAAAGGTATTCATACAGCACAAATTACCTAAGAGACTATGACGGTTTTACCCTTTAATTTGAATTGAGTTTGATCAAAGGGTTTTCATATGCTTTAAATATATCTAATACCTATTTAACGACTAAAAAATATTTGGTAATTATTCACAACAAAAAAATTTGACAGGTTTTCATGAACCATAAATCGGCTAAGAGACTATAACGGTTTTACCCTTTAATTTAAATTGAGTTTGATCTAAGGGCTTCATATGATTGAAATATACCTAATACCAATTTAAGGAGTCAAAAATATTTAGTAATTATTCTTAACAAAAGTATTTGAAAGGTGTTCATTCACCACAAATCGCCTAAGAGTCTATGACGGTTTTACCCTTTGATTTGAAATGAATTTGATCCAAGGGCTTCATATGCATTAAATATATCTAATACCTATTCAAGGACTCAAATATATTTGGTAATTATTCACAACAAAAGAATTTGAAAGGTATTCATACACCACAAATTGCCTAAGAGACTATGACGGTTTTACCCTTTAATTTGAATTGAGTTTGATCAAAGGGTTTTCATATGCTTTAAATATATCTAATACCTATTCAAGGACTCAAAAATATTTGGTAATTATTCACAACAAAATTATCTGAAAGCTTTTCATACACCATAAATCGCCTAAGAGACTATGACGGTTTTACCCTTTGATATAAAATAAGTTTAATCCAAGGGCTTCATATGCTTTAAATATAACTAATACCAATTCAAGGACTCATAAATGTTTGGTAATTATTAACAACAAAATGATTTGAAAGGTGTTCATACACCACAAATCGCCTAAGAGACGATGACGGTTTTACCCTTTAATTTGATTTGAGTTTGATACAAGGGCTTCATATGCTTTAAATATATCTAAAACCTATTGAAGGACTCAAAAGTATTTGGTAATTATTCACAACAAAATGATTCGAAAGGTGTTCATACACCACAAATCGCCTAAGAGACTATGAGTTTTACCCTTTGATATGAAATAATTCCGATCCAAGTGCTTCATATGATTGCAATATATTTAATACCTATTCAAGGAGTAAAAACATTTGGTAATTAAGCACGAAAAATAATTTGAAAGGTGTTCATTCACCACAATATCCCTAAGATACTATGACGTATTTACCCTTTGATTTAAATTGAGTTTGATCCAAGGGCTTCATATGATTGAAATATACCTAATACCAATTTAAGGAGTCAAAAATATTTGGTAATTATTCTTAACAAAATGATTTGAAAGGTGTTCATTCACCACAAATCGCCTAAAAGACTATGGCGGTTTTACCCTTTGATTTGAATTGAGTTTGATCCAAGGGCTTCATATGCTTTAAATATATCTAATACCTATTCAAGGAATCAAAAATATTTTGTAATTATTTACTACAAAAGAATTTGAAAGGTATTCATACACCACAAATTGCCTAAGAGACTATGACGGTTTTACCCTTTGATGTGAAATGAGTTTGATCCAAGGGCTTCATATGCATTAAATATATATAATACCTATTCAAGGACTCAAAAATATTTGGTAATTATTGAAAACAAAATAATTTGAAAGGTATTCAAACACCACAAATTGCCTAAGAAATTATGACGGTTTTACCCTTTAATTTGAATTGAGTTTGATCAAAGGGTTTTCATATGCTTTAAATATATCTAATACCTATTCAAGAACTCAAAAATATTTGGTAATTATTCACAACAAAATAATTTGAAAGGTTTTCATGAACCATAAATCGCCTAAGAGACTATGAGGGTTTTACCCTTTGATATGAAATAAGTTTGATCCAAGGGCTTCATATGCTTTAAATTTATCTAATACCTATTCAAGTATTCAAAAATATTTGGTAATTATTCACAACAAAATGATTTGAAAGGTTTTCATACACCATAAATCACCTAAGACACTATGACAGTTTTACCCTTTGATATGAGATAAGTTTGATCCAAGTGCTTCATATGCTTTAAATATATCTAATAGCTATTCAAGGACTCAAAAATATTTCGTAATTATTCCCAACAAAATGATTTGAAAGGTGTTTATACACCACAAATCGCCTAAGAGACTATAACGGTTTTACCCTTTAATTTGAATTGAGTTTTGATCCAAGGGGTTCATATTCTTTAAATATATCTAATAACAATTCAAGGACTCTACAATATTTTGTAATTATTCACAACGAAATTACCTGAAAGCTTTTCATACACCATAAATCGCCTAAGAGACTATGACGGTTTTACCCTTTAATTTGATTTGAGTTTGATCCAAGGGCTTCATATGCTTTAAATCTATCTAATACCTATTCAAGGACTCAAAAATATTTGGTAATTATTAACAACAAAAAATTCGAAGGGTGTTCTTACACCACAAATCGCCTACGAGACTATGACGGTTTTACCCTTTGATATAAAATAATTTCGATCCAAGTGCTTCATATGATTGCAATATATTTAATACCTATTCAAGGAGTAAAAATATTTGGTAATTAAGCAAGAAAAATGATTTGAAAGGTGTTCATATACCACAATTCCCATAAGAGACTATTACGTATTTACCCTTTGATTTAAATTGAGTTTGATCCAAGGGCTTCATATGCTTTAAATATATCTAATAACTATTCAAGGTCTCAAAAATATTTGGTAATTATTCACAACAAAATGATTCGAAAGGTGTTCATACACCACAAATCGCCTAAGACACTCTGACGGTTTTACCCTTTGATATGAAATAATTTGGATCCAAGTGCTTCATATGATTTCAATATATTTAATACCTATTCAAGGAGTAATAATATTTGGTAATTAAGCACGAAAAATGATTTGAAAGTTGTTCATATACCAAAATTCCCCTAAGAGACTATGACGTATTTACCCTTCGATTTAAATTAAGTTTGATCCAAGGGCTTCAAATGATTGAAATATACCTAATACAAATTCAAGGAGTCAAAAATATTTGGTAATTATTATTAACAAAATGATTTGAAAGGTGTTCATTCACCACAAATCGCCAAAGAGACTATGACGGTTTTACCCTTTGATTTGAATTGAGTTTGATCCAAGGGCTTCATATTATTTAAATATATCTAATAAATATTCAAGGACTCAATAATATTTGGTAATTATTGACAACAAAATTATCTCAAAGCTTTTCATACACCATAAATCGCCTAAGAGACTATGAGGGTTTTACCCTTTGATATTAAATAAGTTTAATCCAAGGGCTTCATATGCTTTAAATATATCTAGTACTAATTCAAGGACTCATAAATATTTGGTAATTATTAACAACAAAATGATTTGAAAGGTGTTCATACACCACAAATCGCCTAAGAGACTATGACGGTTTTAACCTTTGATATGAAATAATTTGGATCCAAGTGCTTCATATGATTGCAATATATTTAATACCTATTAAAAGAGTAAAAATATTTGGTAATTAAGCACGAAAAATGATTTGAAAGTTGTTCATATACCAGAATTCCCCTAAGTGACTATGACGTATTTACCCTTTGATTTAAATTGAGTTTGATCCAAGGACTTCATATGATTACAGTATACCTAATACCAATTCAAGGAGTCAAAAATATTTGGTAATTATTCTTAACAAAATGATTTGAAAGGTGTTCATTCACCACAAATCGCCTAAGAGACTAGGACGGTTTTACCCTTTGATTTGAATTGAGTTTGATCCAAGGGCTTCATATGCTTTCAATACATCTAATACCTATTCAAGGACTCAAAAATATTTGGTAATTATTCACAACAAAATGATTCGAAATGTGTTCATACACCACAAATCGCCTAAGAGACTATGACGGTTTTACCCTTTGATATGAAATAATTTCGATCCAAGTGCTTCATATGATTGCAATATATTTAATACCTATTCAAGGAGTAAAAATATTTGGTAATTAAGCACGAAAAATGATTTGAAAGGTGTTCATTCACCTCAATATCCCTAAGATACTATGACGTATTTACCCTTTAATTTAAATTGAGTTTGATCTAAGGGCTTCATATGATTGAAATATACCTAATACCAATTTAAGGAGTCAAAAATATTTAGTAATTATTCTTAACAAAAGTATTTGAAAGGTGTTCATTCACCACAAATCGCCTAAGAGTCTATGACGGTTTTACCCTTTGATTTGAAATGAATTTGATCCAAGGGCTTCATATGCATTAAATATATCTAATACCTATTCAAGGACTCAAATATATTTGGTAATTATTCACAACAAAAGAATTTGAAAGGTATTCATACACCACAAATTGCCTAAGAGACTATGACGGTTTTACCCTTTAATTTGAATTGAGTTTGATCAAAGGGTTTTCATATGCTTTAAATATATCTAATACCTATTCAAGGACTCAAAAATATTTGGTAATTATTCACAACAAAATAATTTGAAAGGTTTTCTTGAACCATAAATCGCCTAAGAGACTATGACAGTTTTACCCTTTGATATGAAATAAGTTTGATCCAAGGGCTTCATATGCTTTAAATATATCTGATACCTATTCAAGTACTCAAAAATATTTGGTAATTATTCACAACAAAATGATTTGAAAGGTTTTCATACACCATAAATCGTCTAAGACACTATGACAATTTTACCCTTTTATATGATATAAGTTTGATCCAAGTGCTTCATATGCTTTAAATATATCAAATAGCTATTCAAGGACTCAAAAATATTTGGTAATTATTCCCAACAAAATGATTTGAAAGGTGTTCATTACCACAAATCGCCTAAGAGACTATGACGGTTTTACCCTTTAATTTGAATTGAGTTTGATCCAAGGGTTTCATATTATTTAAATATATCTAATAACTATTCAAGGACTCTATAATATTTGGTAATTATTCACAACAAAATTACCTGAAAGCTTTTCATACACCATAAATCGCCTAAGAGACTATGACGGTTTTACCCTTTAATTTGATTTGAGTTTGATCCAAGGGCTTCATATGATTTAAATGTATCTTATACCTATTCAAGGACTCAAAAATATTTGATAATTATTCACAACAAAATGATTCGAAGGGTGTTCTTACACCACAAATCGCCTACGAAACTATGACGGTTTTACCCTTTGATATGAAATAATTTTGATCCAAGTGCTTCATATGATTGCAATATATTTAATACCTATTCAAGGAGTAAAAAGATTTGGTAATTAAGCAGGAAATATGATTTGAAAGGTGTTCATATACCACAATTCCCATAAGAGACTATGACGCATTTACCCTTTGATTTAAATTGAGTTTGATCCAAGGGCTTCATATGCTTTAAATATATCTAATGCCTATTCAAGGACTCAAAAATATTTGGTAATTATTCACAACAAAATGATTCGAAAGGTGTTCATACCCAACAAATCGCCTAAGAGACTATGACAGTTTTACCCTTTGATATGAAATAATTTGGATCCAAGTGCTTCATATGATTTCAATATATTTAATACCTATTCAAGGAGTAAAAATAATTGGTAATTAAGCACGAAAAATGATTTGAAAGTTGTTCATATACCACAATTCCCCTAAGAGACTATGACGTATTTACCCTTCGATTTAAATTGAGTTTGATCCAAGGGCTTCATATGATTAAAATATACCTAATACAAATTCAAGGAGTCAAAAATATTTGGTAATTATTCTTAACAAAATGATTTGAAAGGTGTTCATTCACCACAAATCGCCTAAAAGACTATGGCGGTTTTACCCTTTGATTTAATTGAGTTTGATCCAAGGGCTTCATATGCTTTAAATATATCTAATACCTATTCAAGGAATCAAAAATATTTTGTAATTATTTACTACAAAAGAATTTGAAAGGTATTCATACACCACAAATTGCCTAAGAGACTATGACAGTTTTACCCATTAATTTGAATTGAGTTTGATCAAAGGGTTTTCATATGATTTAAATATATCTAATAGCTATTCAAGGACTCAAAAATATTTGGTAATTATTCACAACAAAATAATTTGAAAGGTTTTCATGAACCATAAATCGCCTAAGAGACTATGACGGTTTTACCCTTTGATATGAAATAAGTTTGATCCAAGGGCTTCATATTCTTTAAATATATCTAATAACTATTCAAGGACTCAATAATATTTGGTAATAATTCACAACAAAATTACCTGAAAGGTTTTCATACACCATAAATCGCCTAAGAGACTATGACAGTTTTACCCTATGATATGAAATAAGTTTAATCCAACGGCTTCATATGCTTTAAAAATATCTAAACCTATTCAAGGACTCAAAAATATTTGGTAATTATTAACACCCAAATGATGTGAAAGGTGTTCATACACCACAAATCGCATAAGACACTATGACGGTTTTACACTTTAATTTGATTTGAGTTTGATCCAAGGGATTCATATGCTTTAAATATATCAAATACCTATTCAAGGACTCAAAAATATTTGGTAATTATTCACAACGAAAGAATTTGAAAGGTGTTCATAGGCCAGAAATTGCCTAAGAGACTATGACGATTTTACCCTTTGATATGAAATAATTTCGATCCAAGTGCTGCATATGATTGAAATATATTTAATACCTATTCAAGGAGTAAAAAAATTTGGTAATTAAGCACGAAAAATGATTTGAAATGTGTTCATATACCACAATTCCCCTAAGAGACTATGACGTATTTACCCTTCGATTTAAATTAAGTTTGATCCAAGGGCTTCATATGATTGAAATATACCTAATACAAATTCATGGAGTCAAAAATATTTGGTAATTATTATTAACAAAATGATTTGAAAGGTGTTCATTCACCACAAATCGCCTAAGCGACTATGGCGGTTTTACCCTTTGATTTGAATTGAGTTTGATCCAAGGGCTTCATATGCTTTAAATGTATCTAATACCTATTCAAGGAATCAAAAATATTTGGTAATTATTCACAACAAAAGAATTTGAAAGGTATTCATACACCACAAATTGCCTAAGAGACTATGACGGTTTTACCCTTTAATTTGAATTGAGTTTGATCAAAGGGTTTTCATGTGATTTAAATAAATCTAATAGCTATTGAAGGACTCAAAAATATTTGGTAATTATTCACAACAAAATAATTTGAAATGTTTTCATGAACCATAAATCGCCTAAGAGACTATGACGGTTTTACCCTTTGATATGAAATAAGTTTGATCCAAGGGCTTCATATGCTTCAAATATATCTAATACCTATTCAAGGACTCAAAAATATTTGGTATTTATTCACAACAAAATGATTTGAAAGGTGTTCATTCACCACAAATCGCCTATGAGATTGTGACGGTTGTACCCTTTAATTTGAATTGAGTTTGATCCAAGGGCTTCATATTCTTTAAATATATCTAATAATTATTCAAGGACTCAATAATATTTGGTAATTATTCACAACAAAATTACCTGAAAGGTTTTCATACACCATAAATCGCCTAAGAGACTATGACGGTTTTACCCTTTGATATGAAATAAGTTTAATCCAACGGCTTCATATGCTTTAAAAATATCTAAAACCTATTCAAGGACCTAAAAATATTTGGTAATTATTAACACCAAAATGATTTGAAAGGTGTTCATACACCACAAATCGCCTAAGACACTATGACGGTTTTACCCTTTAATTTGATTTGAGTTAGATCCAAGGGATTCATATGCTTTAAATATATCAAATACCTATTCAAGGACTCAAAAATATTTGGTAATTATTCACAACAAAAGAATTTGAAAGGTGCTCGTAGGCCACAAATTGCCTAAAAGACTATGACGATTTTACCCTTTGATATGAAATAATTTCGATCCAAGTGCTTCTTATGATTGAAATATATTTAATACCTATTCAAGAGTAAAAATATTTGGTAATTAAGCACGAAAAATGATTTGAAAGGTGTTCATATACCACAATTCCCCTAAGAGACTATGACGTATTTACCCTTTGATTTAAATTGAGTTTGATCCAAGGGCTTCATATGATTGAAATATAACTAATACCAATTCAAGGAGTCAAAAATATTTATTAATTATTCTTAACAAAATGATTTGAAAGGTGTTCATTCACCACAAATCGCCTAAGAGACTATGATGGTTTTACCCTTTGATTTGAATTGAGTTTGATCGAAGGGCTTCATATGCTTTAAATATATATAATACCTATTCAAGGACTCAAAAATATTTGGTAATTATTCACAACAAAAGAATTTGAAAGGTATTCATACAGCACAAATTACCTAAGAGACTATGACGGTTTTACCCTTTAATTTGAATTGAGTTTGATCAAATGGTTTTCATATGCTTTAAATATATCTAATACCTATTCAAGGACTAAAAAATATTTGGTAATTATTCCCAACAAAAAAATTTGACAGGTTTTCATGAACCATAAATCGGCTAAGAGACTATAACGGTTTTACCCTTTGATATGAAATAAGTTTGATCCAAGGGCTTCATATGCTTTAAATATATCTAATACCTATTCAAGGACTCAAAAATATTTGGTAATTATTAACAACAAAATGATTTGAAAGGTGTTCATACACCACAAATCGCCTAAGAGACGATGACGGTTTTACCCTTTAATTTGATTTGAGTTTGATCCAAGGGCTTCATATGCTTTAAGTATATCTAAAACCTATTGAAGGACTCAAAAGTATTTGGTAATTATTCACAACAAAATGATTCGAAAGGTGTTCATACACCACAAATCGCCTAAGAGACTATGAGTTTTACCCTTTGATATGAAATAATTCCGATCCAAGTGCTTCATATGATTGCAATATATTTAATACCTATTCAAGGAGTAAAAACATTTGGTAATTAAGCACGAAAAATAATTTGAAAGGTGTTCATTCACCACAATATCCCTAAGATACTATGACGTATTTACCCTTTGATTTAAATTGAGTTTGATCCAAGGGCTTCATATGATTGAAATCTACCTAATACCAATTTAAGGAGTCAAAAATATTTGGTAATTATTCTTAACAAAATGATTTGAAAGGTGTTCATTCACCACAAATCGCCTAAGAGACTATGACGGTTTTACCCTTTGATGTGAAATGAGTTTGATCCAAGGGCTTCATATGCATTAAATATATATAATACCTATTCAAGGACTCAAAAATATTTGGTAATTATTCACAACAAAATAATTTGAAAGGTATTCATACACCACAAATTGCCTAAGAAATTATGACGGTTTTACCCTTTAATTTGAATTGAGTTTGATCAAAGGGTTTTCATATGCTTTAAATATATCTAATACCTATTCAAGGACTCAAAAATATTTGGTAATTATTCACAAAAAAAAAATTGAAAGGTTTTCATGAACCATAAATCGCCTAAGAGACTATAAGGGTTTTACCCTTTGATATGCAATAAGTTTGATCCAAGGGCTTCATATGCTTTAAATTTATCTAATACCTATTCAAGTACTCAAAAATATTTGGTAATTATTCACAACAAAATGATTTGAAAGGTTTTCATACACCATAAATCGCCTAAGACACTATGACAATTTTACCCTTTGATATGAGATAAGTTTGATCCAAGTGCTCCATATGCTTTAAATATATCTAATAGCTATTCAAGGACTCAAAAATATTTGGTAATTATTCCCAACAAAATGATTTGAAAGGTGTTCATTCACCACAAATCGCCTAAGAGACTATGACGGTTTTACCCTTTAATTTGAATTGAGTTTGATCCAAGGGCTTCATATTCTTTAAATATATCTAATAACTATTCAAGGACTCAAAAATATTTGGTAATTATTAACAACAAAAGATTCGAAGGGTGTTCTTACACCACAAATCGCCTACGAGACTATGACGGTTTTACCCTTTGATATGAAATAAATTCGATCCAAGTGCTTCATATGATTGCAATATATTTAATACCTATTCAAGGAGTAAAAATATTTGGTAATTAAGCACGAAAAATGATTTGAAAGGTGTTCATATACCACAATTCCCATAAGAGACTATTACGTATTTACCCTTTGATTTAAATTGAGTTTGATCCAAGGGATTCATATGCTTTAAATATATCTAATAACTATTCAAGGTCTCAAAAATATTTGGTAATTATTCACAACAAAATGATTCGAAAGGTGTTCATACACCACAAATCGCCTAAGACACTCTGACGGTTTTACCCTTTGATATGAAATAATTGTGATCCAAGTGCTTCATATGATTGCAATATATTTAATACCTATTCAAGGAGTAATAATATTTGGTAATTAAGCACGAAAAATGATTTTAAAGTTGTTCATATACCAAAATTCCCCTAAGAGACTCTGACGTATTTACCCTTCGATTTAAATTAAGTTTGATCCAAGGGCTTCATATGATTGAAATATACCTAATACAAATTCAAGGAGTCAAAAATATTTGGTAATTATTATTAACAAAATGATTTGAAAGGTGTTCATTCACCACAAATCGCCTAAGAGACTATGACGGTTTTACCCTTTGATTTGAATTGACTTTGATCCAAGGGCTTCATATGCTTTAAATATATCTATTACCTATTCAAGGAATAAAAAATATTTGGTAATTATTCAGAAAAAAGAATTTGAAAGGTATTCATACACCACAAATCGCCTTAGAGACTATGACGGTTTTACCCTTTAATTTGAATTGAGTTTGATCAAAGGGTTTTCATATGATATAAATATATATAATAGCTATTCAAGGACACAAAAATATTTGGTAATTATTCACAACAAAATGATTTGAAAGGTTTTCATGAACCATAAATCGCCTAAGAGACAATGACGGTTTTACCCTTTGATATGAAATAAGTTTGATCCAAGGGCTTCATATGCTTTAAATATCTCTAATACCTATTCAAGGACTCAAAAATATTTGGTAATTATTCACAACAAAATGATTTGAAAGGTTTTCATATACCATAAATCGCCTAAGAGACTATGACAGTTTTACCCTTTGATATGAAATAAGTTTGATCCAAGTGCTTCATATGTTTTAAATATATCTAATAGCTATTCAACGACTCAAAAATATTTGGTAATTATTCCCAACAAAATGATTTGAAAGGTGTTCATTCACCACAAATCGCCTAAGAGACTGTGACGGTTTTACCCTTTAATTTAAATTGAGTTTGATCCAAGGGCTTCATATTCTTTAAATATATCTAATAACTATTCAAGTACTCAATAATATTTGGTAATTAATGACAACAAAATCACCTGAAAGGTTTTCATACACCATAAATCGCCTAAGAGACTATGACGGTTTTACCCTTTGATTTGAAATAAGTTTGATCCAAATGCTTCATATGATTAAAATATATCTAATACCCATTCAAGGAGTTAAAAATATTTTGGTAATTAAGCACAAACAATGATTTGAAATATGTTTATACACCACAAATCCCCTAAGAGACTATGACGGTTTTACCCTTTAATTTGATTTGAGTTTGATCCAAGGGATTCATATGCTTTAAATATATCAAATACCTATTCAAGGACTCAAAAATATTTGGTAATTATTCACAACGAAAGAATTTGAAAGGTGTTCATAGGCCACAAATTGCCTAAGAGACTATGACGATTTTACCCTTTGATATGAAATAATTTCGATCCAAGTGCTTCATATGATTGAAATATATTTAATACCTATTCAAGGAGTAAAAATATTTGGTAATTAAGCACGAAAAATGATTTGAAAGGTGTTCATATACCACAATTCCCCTAAGAGACTATGACGTATTTACCCTTTGGTTTAAATTGAGTTTGATCCAAGGGCTTCATATGATTGAAATATAACTAATACCAATTCAAGGAGTCAAAAATATTTGGTAATTATTCTTAACAAAATGATTTGAAAGGTGTTCATTCACCACAAATCGCCTAAGAGACTATGACGGTTTTACCCTTTGATTTGAATTGAGTTTGATCGAAGGGCTTCATATGCTTTAAATATATCTAATACCTATTCAAGGACTCAAAAATATTTGGTAATTATTCACAACAAAAGAATTTGAAAGGTGTTCATACACCACAAATTGCCTAAGAGACTATGACGGTTTTACCCTTTAATTTGAATTGAGTTTGATCAAAGGGTTTTCATATGCTTTAAATATATCTAATACCTATTCAAGGACTCAAAAATATTTGGTAATTATTCACAACAAAAAAAATTGACAGGTTTTCATGAACCATAAATCGGCTAAGAGACTATGACGGTTTTACCCTTTGATATGAAATAAGTTTGATCCAAGGGCTTCATATGCTTTAAATATATCTAATACCTATTCAAGGACTCAAAAATATTTGGTAATTATTTACAACAAAATGATTTGAAAGTTTTTCATACAACATAAATCGCCTAAGAGACAATGACAATTTTACCCTTTCATATGAAATAAGTTTGATCCAAGTGCTTCATATGCTTTAAATATATCTAATAGCTATTCAAGGACTCAAAAATATATGGTAATTATTCCCAACAAAATGATTTGAAAGGTGTTCATTCACCGCAAATCGCCTAAGAGACTATGACGGTTTTACCCTTTAATTTGAATTGAGTTTGATCCAAGGGCTTCATATTATTTAAATATATCTAATAAATATTCAAGGACTCAATAATATTTGGTAATTATTCACAACAAAATTATCTCAAAGCTTTTCATACACCATAAATCGCCTAAGAGACTATGACGGTTTTACCCTTTGATATGAAATAAGTTTAATCCAAGGGCTTCATATGCTTTAAATATATCTAGTACCAATTCAAGGACTCATAAATATTTGGTAATTATTAACAACAAAATGATTTGAAAGGTGTTCATACACCACAAATCGCCTAAGAGACGATAACGGTTTTACCCTTTAATTTGATTTGAGTTTGATCCAAGGGCTTCATATGCTTTAAATATATCTAAAACCTATTGAAGGACTCAAAACTATTTGGTAATTATTCACAACAAAATGATTCGAAAGGTGTTCATACACCACAAATCGCCTAAGAGACTATGACGATTTTACCCTTCGATATGAAATAATTTCGATCCAAGTGCTTTATATGATTGAAATATATTTAATACCTATTCAAGGAGTAAAAACATTTGGTAATTAAGCACGAAAAATGATTTGAAAGGTGTTCATTCACCACAATATCCTAAAGATAATATGACGTATTTACCCTTTGATTTAAATTGAGTTTGATCCAAGGGCTTCATATGATTGAAATATACCTAATACCTAATTTAAGGAGTCAAAAATATTTGGTAATTATTCTTAACAAAATGATTTGAAAGGTGTTCATTCACCACAAATCGCCTAAGAGACTATGACGGTTTTACCCTTTGATTTGAAATGAGTTTGATCCAAGGGCTTCATATGCTTTAAATATATCTAATACCTATTCAAGGAATCAAAAATATTTGGTAATTATTCACAACAAAAGAATTTGAAAGGTATTCATACACCACAAATTGCCTAAGAGACTATGACGGTTTTACCCTTTAATTTGAATTGAGTTTGATCAAAGAGTTTTCATATGATTTAAATATATCTAATAGCTATTCAAGGACTTAAAAATATTTGGTAGTATTCACAACAAAATAATTTGAAAGGTTTTCATGAACCATAAATCGCCTAAGAGACTATGACGGTTTTACCCTTTGATATGAAATAAGTTTGATCCAAGTGCTTCATATGCTTTAAATATATCTAATAGCTATTCAAGGACTCAAAAATATATGGTAATTATTCCCAACAAAATGATTTGAAAGGTGTTCATTCACCGCAAATCGCCTAAGAGACTATGACGGTTTTACCCTTTAATATGAATTGAGTTTGATCCAAGGGCTTCATATAATTTAAATATATCTAATAAATATTCAAGGACTCAATAATATTTGGTAATTATTCACAACAAAATTATCTGAAAGCTTTTCATACACCATAAATCGCCTAAGAGACTATGACGGTTTTACCCTTTGATATGAAATAAGTTTAATCCAAGGGCTTCATATGCTTTAAATATATCTAATACCAATTCAAGGACTCATAAATATTTGGTAATTATTAACAACAAAATGATTTGAAAGGTGTTCATACACCACAAATCGCCTAAGAGACGATGACGGTTTTACCCTTTAATTTGATTTGAGTTTGATCCAAGGGCTTCATATGCTTTAAATATATCTAAAACCTATTGAAGGACTCAAAACTATTTGGTAATTATTCACAACAAAATGATTCGAAAGGTGTTCATACACCACAATCGCCTAAGAGACTATGACGATTTTACCCTTTGATATGAAATAATTTCGATCCAAGTGCTTTATATGATTGAAATATATTTAATACCTATTCAAGGAGTAAAAACATTTGGTAATTAAGCACGAAAAATGATTTGAAAGGTGTTCATTCACCACAATATCCCTAAGATAATATGACGTATTTACCCTTTGATTTAAATTGAGTTTGATCCAAGGGCTTCATATGATTGAAATATACCTAATACCAATTTAAGGAGTCAAAAATATTTGGTAATTATTCTTAACAAAATGATTTGAAAGGTGTTCATTCACCACAAATCGCCTAAGAGACTATGACGGTTTTACCCTTTGATTTGAAATGAGTTTGATCCAAGGGCTTCATATGCATTAAATATATCTAATACCTATTCAAGGACTCAAAAATATTTGGTAATTATTCACAACAAAATAATTTGAAAGGTATTCATAAACCACAAATTGCCTAAGAGACTATGACGGTTTTACCCTTTAATTTGAATTGAGTTTGATCAAAGGGTTTTCATATGCTTTAAATATATCTAATACCTATTCAAGGACTCAAAAATATTTGGTAATTATTCACAACAAAATAATTTGAAAGGTTTTCATGAACCATAAATCGCCTAAGAGACTATGATGGTTTTACCCTTTGATATGAAATAAGTTTGATCCAAGGGCTTCATATGCTTTAAATTTATCTAATACCTATTCAAGTACTCAAAAATATTTGGTAATTATTCACAACAAAATGATTTGAAAGGTTTTCATACACCATAAATCGCCTAAGACACTATGACAATTTTACCCTTTGATATGATATAAGTTTGATCCAAGTGCTTCATATGCTTTAAATATATCTAATACTATTCAAGGACTCAAAAATATTTGGTAATTATTCCCAAAAAAAAGGATTTGAAAGGTGTTCATTCACCACAAATCGCCTAAGAGACTATGACGGTTTTACCCTTTAATTTGAATTGAGTTTTATCCAAGGGCTTCATATTCTTTAAATATATCTAATAACTATTCAAGGACTCTATAATATTTGGTAATTATTCACAACGAAAATACCTGAAAGCTTTTCATACACCATAAATCGCCTAAGAGACTATGACGGTTTTACCCTTTGATATGAAATAAGTTTAATCCAAGGGCTTCATATGCTTTAAATATATCTAGTACCAAATCAAGGACTCATAAATATTTGGTAATTATTAACAACAAAATGATTTGAAAGGTGTTCATACACCACAAATCGCCTAAGAGACGATAACGGTTTTACCCTTTAATTTGATTTGAGTTTGATCCAAGGGTTTTCATATGCTTTAAATATATCTAAAACCTATTCAAGGACTCAAAAATATTTGGTAATTATTCACAACAAAAAAAATTGACAGGTTTTCATGAACCATAAATCGGCTAAGAGACTATGACGGTTTTACCCTTTGATATGAAATAAGTTTGATCCAAGGGCTTCATATGCTTTAAATATATCTAATAACTATTCAAGGACTCAAAAATATTTGGTAATTATTTACAACAAAATGATTTGAAAGTTTTTCATACAACATAAATCGCCTAAGAGACAATGACAATTTTACCCTTTCATATGAAATAAGTTTGATCCAAGTGCTTCATATGCTTTAAATATATCTAATAGCTATTCTAGGACTCAAAAATATATGGTAATTATTCCCAATAAAATGATTTGAAAGGTGTTAATTCACCGCAAATCGCCTAAGAGACTATGACGGTTTTACCCTTTAATATGAATTGAGTTTGATCCAAGGGCTTCATATTATTTAAATATATCTAATAAATATTCAAGGACTCAATAATATTTGGTAATTATTCACAACAAAATTATCTCAAAGCTTTTCATACACCATAAATCGCCTAAGAGACTATGACGGTTTTACCCTTTGATATGAAATAAGTTTAATCCAAGGGCTTCATATGCTTCAAATATATCTAGTACCAATTCAAGGACTCATAAATATTTGGTAATTATTATCAACAAAATGATTTGAAAGGTGTTCATACACCACAAATCGCCTAAGAGACGATAACGGTTTTACCCTTTAATTTGATTTGAGTTTGATCCAAGGGCTTCATATGCTTTAAATATATCTAAAACCTATTGAAGGACTCAAAACTATTTGGTAATTATTCACAACAAAATGATTCGAAAGGTGTTCATACACCACAAATCGCCTAAGAGACTATGACGATTTTACCCTTCGAT